>QHKN01000021.1:0-100656 GCA_004366955.1 Fusarium humuli
GACTAGTTTATCCCTTAGGAACCTTAACCGTTATATATCTAAGGTTAATATTTCAGCAGCAAGCGTAATGCAGAATGTAAAACGGAAAATTTACTGGTAGACAAATTATAGTTCTAGTGATTGAGTACAAGAAAAGTGGCCAGACTAAAAGAACAGAGGAGGAGTAAGTAAGCGAAGAATATGCATTAACGCTTATGCACACAACCACGAGGTCGACATGATCATTAACAAAAGACTGTGGACTTCTCAGTGCATTCATAATAAATCATTAACATCAACTATCAATTCTGTACTTTTCGGCTCCCGAGGTCCATACATGAATCAGTGAGCAGCCACACCAACAGCATTCATCTGAGCACTACCATTCATCTCACGCGGACCATCAATCTCCATCTGCACAGTGACCTTCTCCCAAACAGCCGACCCCATCAACTCCTTAAAGGTATCCTCCACGACCCTCGCAGTCCGCTCAACAATATTATCCACATCATCCTTCGTCACGATAAAAGGCGGACAGATCAAAAAGTGATCACCACTGTACCCATCATACCCACCGTTGGCATTGAACAAAGCAATCTCGTAGCCAGCGCTCATTCCACGTGAGTGAAGCATGCTGTTCAGGCCAAGACTGTAGGGGAAGGGTGTTTTGGTGGTTTTGTTAGTCACGAACTCAACGGCCCAGAACAAGCCTCTGCCACGGATGTCGCCGACGTATGGCATGGGCAGGAGACGTTCCTTGAGTTTCGTGCCGAGATACTCACCCATGCTGCGCACGTGAGGAAGGAGATTCTCGTCGCGGATGATTTGTTGGACCTTTAGTCCTGCGGCTGCGGCTTGGGGATGGGCCATGTACGTTTGGCCGTGGGCGAAGCCTTTGCCTGATTTCTGGAAGGATTCGACGAGGGTGGCGTTGACAAGAACTGCTGAGACGGGAGCGTAGCCTGCACCAAGTCCTTTGCCGACGACTAGAATGTCTGGGACGACGTCTTCTTGTTCCCAGGCGTGGAGAGTTCCTGTGCGGCCCATTCCGCACATTACTTCGTCCAGGATGAGGAGAGCGTTGTATTTTTCGCACACGGCTTTCATAGCTGGGAAGTAGCCTTTTACCGGCATTGCGCATCCGCTCGCCTGTCAAAGTCAGTCATTTACCATCTCAAGAAGCCACTGGAGAACTTACACTTCCGCCAACGGTCTCAGCTACAAAAGCGCAGACCTTCTCAGGGCCAATCCTCTGAAACTCATCATCAAGTTCCTGAGCTAATCGCTTCACATACGCGTCATCATCCTCGCCGTCTTTCCGACCGCGATATGCGCTGCAAGCTGATACCTGCGATGAATTCTGCGAAATCAGCTGAACGAAAGGATCCTTTCGGACTTTGAAGTCGCCTAGCGTCAAAGCACCCAACGTCGCGCCATGCCATGCGCCTACACGCGCAATGAAGTGACTCCGCTCAGTCTGTGGAATAGCAAGATGCGAAAAGTGTGTCTTGGCAAGCTTGAGCGCCACTTCAACAGCTTCAGAACCTACAATCGTTAGATCAAGCCATCATCAAACTTTATGCATCAACTTACCAGATCCACACAAAACTGCCTTACTCATCAAGCCACCCGTCGAGTTTACCAGGAAATCAGCAAGATCCTCCGCTGCCTTGGTCTTGTAAAAGCCGGGATGGCAATAAGGAACGTTAACCAGCTGCTCTACAACAGCTTGTTGGACATCCTTGTTGTTGTAGCCTAGACAGGCGACGGCTGCTCCGCTGGTTGCATCGAGAATGCGACGGCCATCACTGGTGTTGAGATAAATGCCTTCAGTTGATTCGATGAGAGCGGCGGGGTGCTTCTGGAAGTTTTTGTAGAGAAGACTGTTTGAGGATGCCATGTTGCTGTTGTGTTACCAGACTGAAACTACTAGACAAAGTGATTGTTTTGATCAAGAAGGTGGTCGCGTGTCTATACGTTCTTATATAGGTCTCTGGGCTTTTCCGTATTTGGTTGACTTTGACAAACATTTTCTTGTTCAACAAGCTGAAATCTAGAGTTGTCTCTTTCCCTGTTGACAAACTGTGGCTTGCTAGTGGGATCTCTGCCGTGTAATCAAGATCGTCACACGCAATGGTGATGGAAAGCGTTCCAGTGCCGGGTTCAATCACCGTGGCGTGCATTAGGTTCGATACCAGGCGGA
The DNA here is from genome assembly GCA_004366955.1 of Fusarium humuli. Taxonomy (NCBI): domain Eukaryota; kingdom Fungi; phylum Ascomycota; class Sordariomycetes; order Hypocreales; family Nectriaceae; genus Fusarium; species Fusarium humuli. The sequence continues at coordinate 2,183 of QHKN01000021.1, forward strand.
AATCCGGTTTTACGGCGCCGGTAAAGAACTAAACTCCCCGCTTAACTGAGACCATCTAACTCAATTCGAACCTTGTCGTAGATCGTCAAAAGATCTTCAATGGTAAGCTACATAATATTGAGATCATATATTAATTCACTAGTCTAGCAGATATCGGCCCGCGTCCGTGCTACCCTAAGATAAATAGCGGTGTCTTATTTCCCGTCCAATGATAAGTCGCCAGTGATTCTACAGCAGCTGAAGTGTGTTACACTAACGGATTGTGCAGTGGAAAGAGCGAATTTAGCCCCGAGGGGATCTTTCCCATTATTGGATTTCAGCTCCGCGTCAAGGGAAAGAAAACCCCGGTCTTACTCTGTGGCTACATTAACCAGCCATCATTTCTTTTGTTATTCCCTCTTCATCCTCTGCTATTCTTACTCGCTGACCTAAAGATGGAGATCCCGTTCCTAGACTGTGTCTTTGACTCCTCCGATCCGAATGCATCTATCCTACCGCTTATTCCCTACCTCTTCCCCGCTGCTGACGAAGCGGACATTGATCCGCATATCCAACCTCTTGCTCAAGGAACAACAAATGGCGTAAGACTTCTGCCCCCACGCGTCTTGTCTCATACTAACATTTGACAGTTGTTCAAAGTCACCAATCAGGCGGATGCTGTGCTAGTCAAGGTCTACGGTGATGGCACTGACATCACGATTGATCGTAACAGTACGTTTCCTTTTTTTCTCGTCTGGAACTTCCCTTCTTTGACTGTCATGTCTAACCCCAACAAAAAGAGGAGCTCTGGGTACACAACCTCCTGGCCCAACGCGGTCTTTCGTCTTGGCCGCTGGTTCGCTTCAAAAATGGACATGGATACCAGTTTATTCCTGGAAGAGTCTGCTCTGAAGGCGATATGTCTAAGACAGAAATTTTCCGCGGAGTGGCAAGGGAGTTGGCGAGGTGGCACGCATTGCTCCAGCCTGTTGACCTCCAGGGTGCTCGAAAAGAACTTCACTATGAACCAAGTGTCTGGTCTACAGCCAGAAAATGGTTGAAGGCCATTTCGAATGGTGAGAAGCGGTCAAGAGACGAGATTGAAGGACTGCAGGAAAAGTTCCAGTACCTAACCGACAAGCTGTTGCCCACTGATGTTATGCCGGAGCCCTTGGTACGTCGTTGCATATCTTGCTCATTGTTGCGTGCTAATTTGTGAACTTCAGGTGCTTGGCCACGGTGACCTTTTGTGCGGCAACATCATTGTACAAGAGTCGGCTGATGGCATGGGCGCTGTGAACAGGACTACAGATGTCGCAACAGTACGCTTCATAGATTACGAGTAAGTGACACTCTCCTTTGGTCTGTCGAACACTGAGTAACCATGGGCTATGTGTGACAGACATGCCACCTACTGCCCTCGGGCGTTTGAACTCGCGAATCATTTCGCCGAGTGGACTGGCTTTGAGTGCGACTACGATAAACTGCCAAGCACGTCAATCCGAAGGGCCTTTATTCGCGAGTATCTCAAGACCCACGCCGAAGTCCGTCGGGACACGACCTGCAATGGGACGAAAGAGACAACAGATCTGCCGACTGTCACTGATGCCGAAGTGGAGAAGCTCATGCGCCAGGTTGATGATTACAGAGGTTTTCCTGGGTTTTACTGGTAAGTTCAGTTACACGACTGCGCTGTATTCGTTACACAGACAGGACTGACCCGTCTCCGCGGCAGGGGTCTCTGCGCTCTCATTCAGGCTGAGACAGCGACCGGAACTATCGACTTTGACTACGCGGGGTATGCTGAGAAGCGGTTTGCTGAATACGAGGCATGGCGCAAGGTGCAGGACGATGGAAGTCAAGAGATGCCATTGCGGGAGAAGCTATGGGCGCGTGAATAAGAGCAAACCGAGACAGACAGGTTCTTTTGTTTTCTCAGATTGTTTTTTTTTTTTTTTTTTTTGAGCCGCTTGACTCGACATGCCGCTGTACCATGTATGACTTGCTCTGCCGTAGCGCTCAGTCCTAGCCAAAGAGAGAGGTGTTGCAAGCACACAGAGACCATATTTGGAACATCATTCGTCTGTGTCAGCTGTCGGTTTTGCTTGTTTGAGACAATTGTACCTGGACTGAACTTTAGTAAACGCGGCCCTTGTCTTGACCACATGATCTGGCACACACATTGACTGTACTCTACTGTACATCCAATCTATACTTGACCGTGCGCGCCCTCCGTGGCGGAAAGTGAAGTCTGCACGCGATTATACATGACTAGCTACTACACGTGGGTTCCCGTCCACCAATTACAATTGTTAAATCCCACCTTTTCCCTCGTTATATCCAATGGGAGATGTGATCGATTTTGGGTTGGATTTTACCATCTGATGAGGAAATTTTCTGCTTAAATATGGGAATTGGTATTTCTAGCGGTTGATCCTCAGGTGGGAACTTGCAAGGGAATTGGTATTGTTCTTTCTATTGTATTGTACATACCCGGCTTCTGGAAGCCTTTCCCAATACCCAACTGCTAATACAGCAGTCTTCCCTAATTATCCGCTCATCCGTCTCCCTCTCCCCTTCTATTACTTCACAATGGCAGGCTGGAAACCCTCAACAAGCATCCTCTCCACCATCGGCGCCGACGTCCTCTGGCACTCCCACAGAGACCTCAAAATCCTCATCCTCCTCCGCTTCATCCGTCTATTAGGCTATGGCGGTACAACACTTGTTCTTGCACTCTATCTCAATGCACTGGGCTTTCATGATACCCAGATTGGCCTGTTCATGACGCTGACGCTCGTGGGTGATCTTGCTATTAGCTTTGTCCTCACTTGGGTCGGTGATCGTGTTGGTGTGAGATGGACGGCTGCTGTGGGTGCGCTGTTGATGTTTGTTGGAGGCGTGTCTTTTGCTTGGGTTGAGAATTTTTGGGGATTGCTGGCTGCCAGTATTGTTGCTGTTATTAATCCGAGGTATGTTTTTTACTTCACTTTTATTCTCTGCTTTCAATTTGAGGGTGAGATCTCACTCTCATCTCACTTTCCCTTACGCCTTGTACTGGATGAATACTCACTGACTACCCAGCGCAAACGAAATTGATCCTTTCAAAGCAATTGAAGAATCAGCAATTGCCCGTCTCAGCACATCCCACACATGCAACGACATGTTCGCCTGGTGGTCCATGCTAGGCATGTTCGGCACAGCAGCAAGCAACCTCCTCACAGGCTGGGTCATCAACGCTCTTGAAGACTCCGGTCTAGAGAAAGTATCATGCCATCGCGTGATATTTCTCGCTTATGCTGCCATTGGCATCATTAAGTTGATCTGTTCTTTATTTCTTAGTGTAGATGTTGAGCATGTTGCTAAGCAAAAGGAACATTGTGCTACGCCGCAGTCTGGCTTTCACTCTGATGCCAGTGAGGAAGATGCACCACTCTTGGCTGAGAATATTCCCGACTATGGAGCTGTCAATGCTATCAACGACGTCCAGAATCCTGAGAGTCAAGCACAAGTCGTGCTGGAAGTCCAAGAAAAACGTCTCTTCACACCTGAATCATTCAATTTCATGTGGAAGCTTTCTCTCGCCATGGGATTGGACTTTGTCGGTTCAGGTCTCGCGCAAATCTCATGGATGACATATTTCTTCAAACGCGAGTACAACATGCCCGAAGGAGCACTCGGGTCCGCAACATTCACAGCAGGTATAATCTCATCCGTCCTCAATCTCGCATCATCCCCACTCTCGCGCTCCATCGGCCAAGTCCAAACCATGGTAGTATGCCACACGATAAACTCCATTTCTCTTCTTATGGTCTCTGTACCAGGGAACAAATACGTCGCGCTCATCATCTTCATCTTTCGCATCGTCACGCGCGAAATTGATAATGCGCCTCGTCAAGCGTTTATTTCAGCTGGTGTGCTGGACCATGAACGGACTTCTGCTATGGGTGTTATTAATATTGTCAAGACGATTGGTAGTTGCCTTGGACTGTATATCACTGGGTTGTTTGCGGGCTTGGATAAGTTTTGGCTTGCGTTTATTGTTGCGGGGAGTTTGAAGTTGATGTATAATGTTTTGATCCTTGTTTTCTTCTGGAAGAGGCGTTAAAAAGTTCATTTGCTTTATCGTCGTTCATTTGGATGGTTGGAAAATTGTTGGGTTCAAAATTGGCTGGGTTGTATTTTCAGATTGTATACGTGCTTTTGGTGTCGTTTTCAGTGAGCATCTTGTTCAGCATTGTGTTTCAATAAGCATAATTTGATGTTCATCACTGTGTTTAGCAATAGGATTCAATTGTACTTCTGCCGTGCCTTTGTGCTTGGATCTCGATTATTAGTGACCGGTATCGCTGTAGTGTATCTCCATCGCCTTGCAATGCGGCACGTATCTTGTGAATCTGATATGCATGGCTGGTAGTGCCTCTTGTTATCCAACATGCGAGGCAACGTATACAGTTCAACAATAACCAATACCGACGTGGTATCCAAGCTCATCTACCGACAGTTTTTGGTCTAACAAGATCCCTCCACACAAGCACATATCGTATAATCGAGTGACGACTCAGGGCCTCTACTACCTTGGCTTCACGGTAACGTACGTCTATTGTGAACAGATTATGCTGTTCGAGTCAAAGGTTAGTTCAACTCACTACACGTGTTGTGGTCAGCTACTCAAATAGCTGCAGTGTTCCTATTGTTATACTTGGGCCGCCTTGGCACATCTAGAGATAGCTTCGGCAGATAGGTCTTGGTCAATATTCAGCAGCATGGCTATGATCACAATTATGAAGAAGAATCGTGGATTGGCTACGCTAGACCGGAAGACTAAAAGGATATATATCAGGGTCCATGCCGCTGTCTTCTCACATCTTGACCAAGCTCCAACACACCAATCACTAGCCAAGCAACCCTTTCTATCATTACCAAAACTCATTTAAAATGGATCATCTTCTCCATCTTGACACAGACGTAGTCTGCCTCCTCGCCAAACTAAATTCCTACGACTACATAATCGTAGGATCCGGCTTCGGCGGCGGGCCCCTCGCCGAAACCCTCGCATCGAAGAACAAAAAGGTCCTCCTCATCGAACGGGGAGGCGTCATCTTCTCAACCCACGTCCTCAACACCTCCCGTCCCTACTACAACCGTGGCGCAAGCAACTCCCCCGAAGGCAACGAACGTGTCTACGACGCCGTCAAAGCAAAAGTGCAACTCACAGACCGCTCAGACAGTTACGTCGGCGGTCCTGTATACTGCGTTGGCGGACGATCTAACCTTTGGGGAACGTGGATCCCCGAGGTTGGGAATGAAACGCTTAATACATATTTTGCGCCGGAGATTGTGCAGTATCTTAAGGAGGGAAAGGGGTATGAGACCACGTTTCGGTATTTGACGGATGATGATTCTAGAGATGGGATTTATCCTGAAGGTGATGGTACGCATGAAGTCAGTGCTAAGGAAATTGGGCAGGTGAATGAGAAGCTCAGCAATGCTATCGCTGGGTCCAAGTTCACCATCATGCCTGTCGCAGCACAGTTCAATGCGCCTGCGCCGTACAAGTTTGCGCAGGGCGCGTACAGTACTACGTTGTCGATTATTAATCGGATGTATGCAAATGATCAGTATTTATCTGTTTTGCTGAATACCGAGGTCATTGCTGTTCAACATTCTGCTAGCAATACTTTGTAAGTCCCTCCACCAGTTAAGTAAGGCTTGTGCTGATGAAGAAGACATAGTCACAAGAGAGTCCATGCACTCAAGATCAGAGATAGAACATGTAGTACCATCAAGGAGCTTGATGTTGGGAAAGCCAAGGTCATTCTCGCTGCAGGGACTATTGGCACTGCATCTATCGCTCTGAACAGTGGTCTTCAGCACCTCAATCCACTGGTTGGCAAAGGTCTTATCGACCATAACATCTGCTTCGTCCGCTTCGCCAAGCAGAAAGACGGCCAAATCACCGAGAAACCCCTCAATCTCAGAACTCATCTCAAGGTTGGTGGTGAAGAATGTCTTCTCACGGTGACTATCAACGCCAATTTCTTCCTCGCTGGGAGTTCCGCGACGTTGAACACCACCCATTTCTACCGCAAGGACGGCACGCTCATGAATCCTACAAAGGATGCATCTGATGAAGCAGAGGATTTCGACACCATTTGTGTCTTATTCGAATTCGTCGGTAAACTTGACGAAGAAAATTCCGTGCTGAATACACCAGGCTTAGATCCAGTTCTAGACATCCGTCGCGCACCGATCAAACCTGAAGTACAATGCGCGATGGAAGATATCATTCGCTCCGTTCGCGACGCGTTCATTCACATTAAGCCCACAAATGGATCCGAGCACAGCGCTTGTCCCGATCCTGGCTTGCGACCTCAACATCTTGGCTTTGGTGTGTTTTCGCACGAGTGCGGAACCATGAGAATGGATGGACCGAAAGGAAAAGGCGTTGTTGATACGGACTTGAAGGTCAAGGGATTGGATAATCTTTGGGTTTGTGATATGTCGGTCATGCCGGTTAGTTCTGAGGCGAATCCTGCTTTGACGTTGGCTGCGCTTTCTTTGAGATTGGCTGAGCATTTGAGTGGAAAGGGACACGGGAAGGTTGGGCATTAACTGGAAGTTCTCTATTGTTCAAACACGAAATTGACATAGGTTTGAGGAATTGATTGATCATTATTCGTATACTTTACATAAGATTACATATGTACATCTCATCATCCAACTTCTTCAACAGGGTATCATTTGGACTTCCCAACATCCTCCACGATATCAGCATATTTTGCAAACCACTAAAGTAATTAACGTCTAGTGTTCATTGTCGCAAGACACCTTCTAATGGTGTCGGTGAATATTGGCCGCGCTGGCACGACGACTAGCAGAGGGCGTACCTCGAGGAGTTCCACGAGGCGTAACACGGCTCTCACCAAAGAAGCGGTTGGAGTTGCTGTATTGTCGCGCACCAGGTGTAGGTCGGGCTGCAACGGGTGGGTTCTCAGCATCTTCGACAGTACCAGCGGAGCTCCTTCGTCGAGCATCATAAGCAACACTGCCACGACGGCCTTGTTCAACGTTATCCTTGCGCTCACCAGCCAGACGCTGAGCGAAAGGTGAACGTGCTCGAAGGGCGGGACCCTTCCAGTAGATCACGTAAACAGCGACGACGAGAATGAAAGAGATACAGAAGAGGATGGTGGCAGCGTATTCCAAGTTCTTGCCGGATGAGGCGCCGATGTTGCTGAAGAAGGGAATGGCGGGGAGGGTGAGAACACCAGCGAGGAAATCTCGGGCCCAGCCGTTACCACCGGTGGCAGAAGCAGAGTAAGGTCCGTCTAAGATTTGTTAGTGAATAGTCATCTTCTTGGCGACAGTGATACTTACAGGCACAGATCATGTAGTCAATGGTCGCCATGTAGATAGCATAATTGGCAATACCGACAATCGCAGCAAAGATCATAGATCCAATCCAATGGATAGGAGGACCCTGAATCGTCCAAGCAAAGCCAATAAGACCAATAGGCAGACAAGGCGCAGTCCAAAGCAAGAACCACAGTCGCGACTCATACTGAGCACGCTCATCATCTGGCTTTTCCTTTCGCTCCTTGATGTTCTTCTTGATAGAGGGGATGAACAGCAACCAAGCGATAACATAGCCTACTCCGATAGCACAGAAGGTGAGGCCAATCTGCACAGCATCAAAGTCCCACTGTCCATAAACGAGAGCAAAGGACTGGATAAACATGAAGATCAAAGCATCGGAGAAACCGGAGAGGAGGGAGAGTACAAGCACGATGGGCTCAGTGAGGAACATCTTGAAGGGACGGGTCCAGGTAATGAGGATCTCCTTGGCGGAGAAGCGCTCGCGGAAGGGGACCAGTTCGTCAGGACCCCAGAAGTTGGCGTTGGTCTCCTTTCTGCGCTTCTTGGCGATGCGGTTCATCAAAATCGTGCTGCGCGTTTCAGGCACGGTGAGGAAGTGCACGATTTGAACAAAGCCACCAAGGATGAGCTGAATCCAGATCGACCAGCGCCACGCGAGGTACTGCTCGCAGAAACCACCGACGATGGGACCAAGGACTGAACCGCCGACGGAAGAGAAGACGACGTATGCGACAGCATATTGCTGGTTGTCTGACTCCCACATATCGGCAATCATACCAAGCGTGACGGAACCACCAGCAGATGACAAGCCACCCAGCGCACGACCAACCATGATAGAAGCAAAGTTTGGTGCGAGTGCAACAGGAAGCTGGAAGATATTCACCAGGAATAGAGAAGCCTGCATGATAGGCCAACGTCCAAACTCCTCCGACCAAGGCGCCCAAAGCTCACAGCCAAAAGCATACAGTACAAGAAAGATCATAGCACCACATCTTGCGGCTTGAGCACTAACACCAAACTCCTCAGAAATACCAGGAATAGCATTCGAGTAGAGCGAAGTGTTAAAGTTCATCGAGACTTGTACCCAGAAGACGACGGTAAGGATGTACCACTTCTTCCACTTGGGGAAGGAGTAGCCTAGTTCATCGTAGCAGTCATCTTCTGTGATTTCGTATTTATCGTACGTGCCTATCTTTTCCATACGGTTGGCATTATTGTGTTCGTGGTCGCTGTGGTCTGTTGAGCCTTCGAGGTTGTGTTGTTCTAGACGGGAGTTTGCGACGTGGAGGTCATTTTGGTTAATGACCTGTGGAGGGTCATCAGAGAAGTGAGTCGGCATTTTGAGAAGTAATTGGTCTACCAAACCAAGCAAGATGGAATTAAGTGATAAGGTTGTTTTGATCTGGGGATGGGGAACATATTTAAAAGCTGGGGGATCAACCCACCACGCCTGCAAGATTTACAGCACCCAGATACTCAAAGAATAAAGGATATCCACTCTTGACATCATCCTCGAAACAAAGAATCATACCCCGGAATTGCGTGGGGTTTGCGTATGCCGTTCTATCCGGAAAGACCTAAAGAGATCAACGGTCAAGGGTGAGATTTGTGAGCAACGGGTTACAGAATGTGACTGCGGGTTACCAAGAGTGGACAAGCTTGGCGAATGTGGTTATTTCATCACGCAGCCAACGCCCGCTGATCGAAAGCCTGGGGTGCATCTCTTCAACGTTTATCGGAAAATGTACACTCGGCCGAGTCATGGTTGATGACGTATGGATTCTTTAGAGACAAAACATCTCACCAAGCAGACATCAATTGCACCAACAACCACTACCAAATACTGTACTGCTGCTATTACTAAAAGACGGTCAATCCAATCGGCCAAAGCGATGAAAAAAGTCCCATCTTTCCAGGCAGCACAATTCTTTGGTTCCACAATGACATGACTTGCAAGATCAAATATTTCTCTCGTTAGCTAGGGAGGTCAGTCACTAACTAAGGCCTGCTTATTCCCTGGTGATCTCATTGCGTCATAGCTGCAACCTTGAACGTTTTATCACACGCTTGTTCCCCAGGTCTCTTCGTAAAAGGATTCTTTTGTGGTTGCTTGGAAGGCTGAATGGCCAAGATGCCAAGGTGAAGAGATCCCGTCTCGGCAGCTGGGCGCCCGAAAGCTGAACGCTGGGCCTTTTCTTGGCCTGAACTGCGCTGTAGAATAAGACAGCACAGGCATGATCAGCAGTTGTCCCTCTCTTCCCAGTGAGAAATTAAGCATACCAATTACCCACTGACCATCCCCCAATTTTCTTTTCTTTTCTTTGACGCACGCGACATTTCTCAAAGTCGGGGCTCCGCGTTGGTTTTTTCGTCTTTTTTTCCTGCTCCAAAATTTCGCAGTGGATCACAGGTCCCCTTTCCGCAGAGCCTCTCAATTGAATATCACGATATTAATTAATTCCCGATGACATGATTTCCATTTTTTTTATTGCCGGCTTCTGTTATGGTTATTTCAGTTACATAATATCTACGCAACTTTGAGGTAGTTCTTCACTGCAGTATTTGTTGCATGACCATCACTTGCTGATATAATTGCGCCCTTCTGCTGTCACTCAGTGAGATTAATTACTTGTTGACCGTGATTGAAGACCATCAACATGACAGATTTCTTGACTTATCGTACAGATGATATCCCATTGATGCGAATAATCTGAATCGAATTCTTCATCCGAATTATTCTCTTCTCCAGTCCCAGTCGGCCAAATTCTCGGTGCTGTACTCCATGGGGATTCATTCCAGCGGAGCCACGGGGTAAATATCCATTCACTGTTGAGTTTATGTCGCTGCCTATTTCAGTGGAGAAGCCCCTGCATCAAAGTAACGTTTCGTTTCGAGGTGAAAATTCTTCTGATTGTATCACCAGAATTCTGGGTTGGTGTTGAGAATTTTCTTGTCTTGGCGGAATAACTGCCGACAGCTCCGCTCGGACTTTTCATGGGAACTGGCTGCTGACTGGGCTGAGAATTCTTTCGTGTTGGTGCTGATGATTGGTGACGTCATGATTAAGCCACTGACATCGTATGAGGATATTCACAACTGTGCGCTTTGATCTTGAGGAGAGGCATCAAGATTTGCATGTCTATAATGTCTATCAATAAGCTTAAACATGTGCGGGGAAGGGGATTTCTGCTATTCGTTCAATTAATTAATTTTGAATGAGAGCAATTAACGTGGTTTTATTTGAAATTGTTACATCTCCAGTACTCCCGTGCCACTGTCAAAAATGAGGGTAGCAATCGTTCCAGCGAGTAGCAAAACCAGCACAGCAGCAATACGCTGGCTGCTATCAAAAGATAATTCCGTCAAAGTTGAAGGTCTTTATAGAGATCTTAAAAAAGTCCCCAATGAATTCAAGTCCGCCGAAAACTTCACGGCTGTTCAGGGTGATGTTGCCGACGCGTCTTCCCTAAACTTCAGCGAGTCTGACGCGGTTATCATGGTTCTTCCGCCCGCCTACGACGGACGCGACATCGTCGCGCACTCGCGTCAGATCTCAAATAATGTGAAAGATGCCATCGAAAAATCCGGAAATCTCAAAAGACTTGTTTTACTGTCAAGTCTGGGTGCAGAGTTTGCTGAAGGCGTGGCAAGTACCTACGCGACTGTTTGAGCGTCTATGTCTGACCTCACCAGGGTGAGCTTAAAACGAATCACATTTCTGAAGAGGTCCTGAAGGCGACCAACGTCCCAGAGATCATCTTTATCCGAGCTGCTTACTTTATGGAGAACTGGACCATGTCTCTCGAGACACTGAAAGCACCAGAGCCATTCTTCTATTCAACAATCACACCCTTGGACTTCAAAGTCGCCATGGTTGCAGTCAAGGATATCGGTCAAGCCTTAGCTGAGCAAGCTATTCGCGATTGGAAACCTCCGACGAAACCCTATATCTGCGAGCTTCATGGTCCTCAGCCCTATACTCCATTGGATGTACAAGACACATTTTCACAGGCTTTGAACAAGGATATTCAAGTCAAGGTAATTGAGAAAGATCAGCTAAAAGGCTTCTTCAGCCACATATTTGCACCGCAGATTGTTGATGAGTGGGTTGAGATGACGAGAAGCTTTTTGCCTGGGGGTATTGCGGAAAAGGATCTGGCTAAACCGAGTGATGTTGATGTTATTCGTGGGGAAACTACATTGAAGGAGGGATTTGAGAGAGCCACGGCTGAAATGAAGTGATGATTGTAACGGACAACTACCTATTCATTGTAATTCATTCTTCATTCTCTATTCTATTCCAGGCCGTCAAAATAAAGCAGCTTAGCGGGGTGACCAACTCATTCTGCACCACGGGCTTTCGGCGGTCAGTTCTTCCGGCACCCTGATGAGCCGCATTTGGGTTTAGCGCGAAATGATCAGGGCACTGATTTACCTCAGCAACACGAGGTCCAACCAACTGAGACAGAGTATCAAGAAAAAAGAAAGAAGACAAAAAAGAAAAGAACATCGCTTACAATCCAACAGGAACAATTGAATTTGAGGTTTTGACAGGCATACTGCCATCACGAGACGCACGCGCAACAGAGTTCCTATCTTGAAAAAGTGCCCCTCTGTTACTCCATGTGCTTATCGATAAGCACAATTTCCTCTGGCGCCAAATCTTCTTTCCTCTTTTCTCAAAGTGACTTGGTTGTCGCATGACGACCATCATGTACAGGCTCAGACTCCTACGGCCAATCGGGCCCTTGCGCCCTCACATCGCATTATGGACTGCTGCATCGCGAATCTCTTCGATACGTGCTGTATCAACAACTAAAGGAACAGATACCATCCCAAAAAGGACCAAAAGACTACAAGAACTAGAGCGAGAATTAGTGAGAACAAAACAAATAAAAGCAGAAGCAGAAGGAGAAGCAAAAGAGGCAGCAAGAGAAGCAGCTAAGAAATTGACAGCAGAAATAATAGAAGTAGGAAGAATACAATCAGCAGCAAAAAGGAGAGCAGCAGCAAATGTAGCAGAGCACGCGGCAGCAAAAGCAAAAAAAGCAGGAAGACCAGATGCAGCAGCAAAAGCAAGAGCAGCAAGAAGAGCACTATCAATAGCAAAAGAAGCAGAAGTAGCAGCAGCAAGAGTAGTAGCAGCAGCAAGAGCGGCAGCAAAACCAACAGAAGAAGCAACAGCAGCAGCAAAAGAAAAAGCGGCAAGAATAGCAAAAGCAGAAGCAGCAGCAGCAGCAAAATCAACACCAAACCCGGCCACTCAAGATGATACCTTTTACCGACCAAACCTAGCACCCTCCGTTCTTACTCCCGAAGAGAGCAAAGAGTTCTGGGCCAAAAAGACGTACGAGGAGCTCAGAGAACTATGGAACATGAGCCAGAACGTTGCTGGCTTTACTCCAACAGGCTATGAGAACTTTTTGGAAGCGAAAAAGAATTTCACGAAAGATTGGCATGCGGGTTTACATGCGCTGCTCGGGTACATCCCGTTTAGTTACAGGCATGTTTTACGGTTTGGAGATGCGGTAAGTTTGTCTGCTTCCGAGACGATAGGAAAAAGACAACTAACTTGATGTTCTCCCAGGATTGGACAGTAAGTCATCTTTTCAAGGTCCATCATTCTCTAAAGCTAATTCTTTGCAGGGTATGACCCAATTCAAATCGTGATCGAGATAGAGAGATAGATCCTAACATTCTCAGGACGTATGAGCATGCAAACTATCCAAGGGCTCGTCGAGTCTTCTCGTTATGATTGGTTGAGATTGTTATCCCGTGAATCCCAACATAACTTGGACTTGACGAAGTTGATGAGCCCATCTGCTAAAGGGCCTGCCGCAGTCCCTGCTTCCTCCACAATACGGTACTTGAGAGTGAGTGTTCTTGCAGCCCAGCATTTGATCTCCTCAACTGATCAGAGAACAAGATGATACGATACCCTTGTAAAGATGTCTATGTCAGGCACAAACTGGTCGAGAAACCGTCGATGGAAACGCGAAGCGTCAAACTCGCTGCTTCCATCATATCCAATTATCTTCCAATTGCTGAGGTGGAAGAGACGGTTCACTTTATGGATCGCCAATCGAAATGTTCAAAGTACATCTCCCCCGAAGAATTCAAGCCTTACCTTGATGTGCTGGGCTGGTGCTGGAGGAAGCAGCAGGAAGTCGAAGAGGAAGCCAGGTCCAGAAACTACAACCAAATCGAAGCAAAGCTGGAGTTGGTCAGTTTCGAGAGAGATATTGAGCTAAGCTTCACCCGGAAGACTGGATACCCGGCTGAATCTAAACAAACAGAGTATAAAACTGAGTCGACAACGTCAAAAACCAAGTCAACATCCAAAACCTTGAACTGGGGTTTCCCATACGCGGCCAAGGTTGAACAGCAGAAAGACATCGATTATTGGCTGCCCGATTCCAACGAGACGTCCGATACACCCACGACAGACGAGGAACTACAGCAAGCCATTGACCGTCAGATCTTTGCGAGTCAACGTCCGAACAGTTTGGAGACCATGAAAAATAAGATGCGTGATCAGGAACTGAGCGACGAACAACTTGACGATGCCTTTGCGGCGGGTTTGAAGGACGAACTGGCGCAGTGGGAGGATGTGGAAGAGACTGAAGAAGTCATTGAGGAGGGTATCGAGGATGGCAAGGAGGAGACCCAAAAGGCTGAGGAGGTGAGTACCAAGAAGCCGATCGCCCCCACGAGGAAAATGAAACTAACGGAGAAGTAAAGGCGCTACCTCTAGAATTGCAAGACGAAAAAAAGAAGCACGGATGATGGCTCAAAGGCGGACCAAGGAAGCCAAGGCGCAGCCTAAGGAAGCTGAGGGCGAGAACGAAAAGCCCTCCGAGGCGGAGGTAGTGACACCGGATGATGCCGGGCCAAAGGATGTGCCGGTTGATGATGCCCCCAAGAATGGACCTTACTAAAGGGGGCCAACCTAAGAAGGTGTTTTCATTTGTATTGTTGTGTTATTTTGTTTGTGTGCTTCAGGACTCTCCCCTCGAAAAAAACAAAACCCCCAGAAATAATTGTCAGTTGTACGTTAGTAACATAGCTTCGATTCTCAAACAATACAATCTTGATCAAACTATGAGATGAACCTTGATTATGGAGACAGACAATTGAAGAGTGACCACCTATCCTGGCGGAATCTGAAACTATTGCCGAGTAGGACAGGATTAAAACAGTCTCAAATATTAAAAGTAATATAAAGAAAATAATGCTATGCAAGTCTGATCCATCAACTCTCCGCGACAACAGGTTTATTGTGCCATTTCAACTCTCCCTCTTTAAAATTCGGTTCAGCCAACCAACTCAGCGTAAAAGCCTTCTGCACAGTCGGACAACACATATGCTTCGCAAGAATAGTATCACCGTTGATATACGGCAGCAAATACTGGTCAAGCAGTTTCCACAGGATATTATCCCACATAACGGCCCTTGTAGACGTACCAGCGAGTTTAACATCGTTGGTAACGTGCGCCTCGCGGATGTTTCGATATTCATCGAATACCTTTGTGAGATCCTTGATGTCGGGGTTGGGAGTCTCGAGAAGGAGCGTGCGGAGGAGGTTGATTAGGACTACGGTGGATTGCCAGCCTGTGTTGAGCCCGAAGCCGATGTTGGGCGTCATTTTGTGCACGGAGTCGCCGAGGAGGACGACGCGGTCGCGAGACCAGGTTTTGGCGACGCCTTCTTCGAAGGGTGCTGTGTAGAACCACTTTTTGTTCTCCCAGACTTGCTTAAACGTGACACCAGGTGCAAGATAGACATCCTCATATTTCTTGGCGAGTTCATTGGCCTGTTCGGAAGTGATCCAATGTTTTCCAGTTGTGGGCTTGTCGAGCTTGAGATAGATCGTAAAGAAGTATTTTTTATGCGAGGGCATGATGAGTTGTGTGCTGAAGCCTTCGGAGTGACATTCGTAGTCTGTTCCTTCGACGAGATCGGTGGAGAGTTCGTTTCCGTGGCCGTAGAAGCCGTAGAAGGTTGTTGTAAAGTCTTCGTTCTTGGTCTCGCTTTCTTTGGTCTCTTCATTAACGAACGACCGTGTTGTGCTGTTGATGCCGTCGGCGCCGATGAGGATATCTCCGTTATATATACTTCCGTCTGCGCAAGTGACTTCTACACCCATGGGTTTGGACTCGATGGAAGTAACGTGCTTATCGAGATGAAGTTGGTTTGGTGCATCCGAGAGATTGTCCTTGAGTAAATTAACGAGATCACCACGCTGGAACAACATCCATTCATGACCATGGCTATCCAAGTCAGCATCGCTCACAATCTCCACCAGGGACTTTACTTACTATTCGCCAATGTTCTTAATCATATCACTCCAACTCATAACAGATCCATCACGTCGAAGATTACACTTCTTCGCCATAGGCAAATGAAGATCATAAGCCTTCTGCAGAAGACCAAGTTGGTCAAGAATGCGCGAACTGTGAGGCCAGATACAAACTGATGCACCCCAGTTCAAGTCTGCTTCTTTGCGTCGTTCGAGAATAGTAAACTCTATACCAGCTCGTTGGAGAGCAAGGGCAGCGAGAAGGCCCGTTGGACCAGCGCCAGCGATAAGGACTTTGAAACCCATTTTCGAGTACTAAAACAAGATTGGAAGATACAGACAAGCAGACTGCAAGGGAAGAATGAGGAGGCGCCTTTTATTTGTGACTCCTTACCAGCATACCGTGATGTTACCCCAGATGTGGCTCATCCCTGCAGTATCCAGAACCGTTGGACACCTCAGTGTTGCGATCGACACTCGGTTACGATTAGTTTCATCCTTTGCAAAGCTTCTATTCGACGGTGTAAGATAGGAAGCGTTTATGTTTCATTCCTTCAACCCAGGAAAAGGTGTATCTGCCGAATGTTACGTTGTAAATTGTGATGCTCAGGAGGGAGCAGAATGATTGTCCTCTTGGGCTAGGTGCCGGAATAAAGTAGCCTAAGTCTCGGCTTGAGGTGACCATATTAATTTCTCTCTTATGCTTTCGTCGGATAATTCTACTGATACTTTTACGGGGAGACCGATACACTGACAGGGAGTCGGTATCGGCGGGTTTCTGTTATCGGCTGATTTTTATGAGATAAGATGATCTCTCCTTAATTGAAGTTGTTAACACTTTGCAGAGGTCTGAAGATGTTACGGAAATTCTTTTATTCAGCGAGAGGCCTGAACGGCGGAAATCTAAAAGCACAGACGGGCCAAGATGGAGGACGTAGTATTTGATGCGCCATCTCAAGTCTTGCCTGGTAGAGGCTGCTGAGTGCTTTGATCCCTGGCTGTTTGTAGATGCTCCCAGGCTGGAAGAGGAAGGCGATGCCAAGACCCAAGGAATCCTCGCATTGATACGGAATCTTCAAGAGGTCGAACAGAGATTCAACACCTTCCTACATAAACTTAGCAGTAGCTTTACCTGTCGACACTACCCGAATTTGGCTCGATCAGGTGTTGAAAACCATATCATCGCCGAGCAAGGCGACAGTACAGATATAGAAGAATCCGTCCACCAAACAAGTGCGAGATAGCACTGTCGATGAAGCAAGAGGTTGAGGCAGTTAATCGAGAAGCAGAGAATGCACTCCCCTGATGGCGACCTCCTCTAGCTTTAGTCCAGACCGACAAGGAGGCGACGCCCTGCACTCATCCATATCACTAGCTTGACTGGTAGTCCCATATATGTGTGCCACCTTTGTGTGTACGATTTGGAAAAACTGATCCAGAAGTTAATCTCTATCTTCGACGATATACGAAATGCATTTTGTAAACTATATTTCGTAAATGAAATGAATCTCATAGGGCTGAAGGCAATACGATCTTTAAACCAATCACTGAAGTCACGCACAGACGATATCCGCGTCATCTAGGAACCCCAGCTAACTGTGCCTGGTAGTTTGGAATGCCCTTATCCTCATCACCCAGTCCTCAGTATAACACTTGACCAACCATACCTGTGACGCCATTGCTTACACCACTCTAGCTGCTTTCGGGGTTGGAAAGCTGGAATTAGATTAGTAGCATCCACGGGCACGACCAGAGGCTGAGCGGCTGAGGCTAATCTGTGATTTACCATGTTAGACTCGATACTCCTGGTGGATCTAAACAGCCACTCTTATTTGACAATTGCAAATTGTCTTGAGGGTATCACATCTCTATTTTCAATACCGCGAATCCTAGGCTTCGGAGCGTATCGAATCCCCTGAGACGGCACGGTAAGCCTGGCCAATTACCAATGTACATTCTAGCTAACCTTGTCTACGAAGAGCACTAACGCTACGTGCCGCTTCACACCAGGAACACACTTTGAACCCTTGTCCTGTTAACTACCAGTCAGACCAATTGTGCCACTCATCTAGATTCTCCCCTTTTCTTTCCTACCTCTTGTGTCGTCACCACAGAAGGCCATAATGAACGTCCACACGATATTACGGTTGTCTATTATCGCGTTACTATGCTTTGCGGCACAAGTTGCTGCTGACGTAGCAGAACCAGCTAAACCTTTAGATGGTGTTTCACAATGTGCAGTAAGTACCCGGCCAATGAACTGATTTGGATTTCGCTTATCGTCTATTAGATTAGTTGCCTGAATAAAGTGCTTGAACCGCCAGTTTTTTCCACCAGGAATATTGAATGGCTATGTAGCGACAATAGCTTGAGCGATGAGGTCAGCGACTGCGTCCGGAAGGCCTGCACTATTAGAGAATTACTGGGTAAGTGTTTTACACCTAAAGAACTCTTGAATCGTTGTGACTCTGACATTACCCTGCCTAGACTTTCTTAACGCTGAACAAAGTGCGTGTGGGAGACCGGATCTCGACAATGACCACAACATTAGAGCTGTCAACTTTTTTGATCCTAGGAATTGCGGTGATTGCGGTGACACTGCGTATCGTAACCAAAGTTCATCAGTATATACGATGGGGCATCGACGACTATCTGATCATTGCAGCATTAGGAAGTTACGGAACTCACTGTTGCTTGTTGCTGCGGTAGAAGCATCTACTAATAGCCACAGCTCTTCACGGCCATACAATGCATTATGGTGATCGCATGTAAGTCATACTTACAGCCAATGCGGCAGGGTTGATCTAATATCCTCAAAGTGACCTATCAAGGTCTAGGCCATAACATCTGGACTCTTAACGACAATGCAGTCATAAAGTTCTTTGTGGTAGGATCATATACTGGGAGCGTCTGATGACGTTACTAACATTATTAGTATCTAATAATTGTCGAATGTGCCTATGTCCTAAGCCTATGCCTTGTGAAACTCTCCATCCTATGGTTTTACCTAACAACGTTTCCTGCAGAAAGTTTTCAAAAAGTTGTGAAATGGACAATAGCCTTTGATATTCTCTCGACAGAATCTGTTTCTATAGCTGCAACGTGCCAAAGCTTTCCGACCGATCCAACAAAGGAGAAGTGGAAGGATGGGTCATCGGGTGTCAAGTTGAATATCCACGCATTGGCCTTTGCCCACGCCGGTATCAATGTTGCTCTTGATATCTGGATGTTCATCCTTCCTCTCCCCCAGATTTACCACATTGGCCTGAAAAGAAAGAAGAAGATTGGTGTTATGTTGATCTTCAGTCTTGGAATATTGTAAGTGCAACATACCTAATTCTGGCCAAGTACTTACTTACATCACAGCCTCATTGTTGTCAGCTGCGTACGCATTCCGTTCATGGTAGATTTCAGCAGAAGTCTCAACTCAACTGGTAAGATGAAATTGTGACCAACACCGATTTTGGTTCTTCCTAACACGGAGAATATTATAGCCGACTCACAGGGAATTGTTGCCTGGTCGAATCTGGAGAGTGGTGTAGGCATCCTAGTGGCCTGTCTCCCCCATACCCAACCACTCTTACGAGCTGTTATGATGCGCGCGAGATCCATGACACTACGCTCAAACCACTCTGGCGATGGTCAAGGGATCTTTGTTGACCGAGGTCTCGCCACCATTCAGGTCACACGCCTTGATGGAACGACTCTGGTTAACCCGGATGACTTGGTTTTGAACGATCGGGGAGGGTTGCTCACTATTGATAAGTGCGCCTCTCAAGTATCCTTTTCTCGGAATGGAATGTGTTAGGATGATTTGACGCTTGTAGATATGCACCAAATCTGGTATCTGTAGATAACTATTCATACTATGTTAAGTTCAGACGGACAACTTTGACGGAACCCTGGCTATTTTCACATCACCCGGTAGTCAAGTACTTATATCTCGAAATATACCTTTCACTGGAGTACTTGGTCGAATTAAAAGTTGAGAATTTGTAGTTTGAATAGTCTATAAATCAACAAGGAGCTGAATTGAACATCAAGAATAGAGATGAGATGCGATTTGTTATCCTCCAAGCTAATCTATCGAAGTTTTTACTCTTGCGTCTTGGCTTGAACAGCCTTCAAAGTAACACTGGTGTATTCACTCGTAGGCCCATCCGCAAGAAACAAATTATAAACATTCGGATTCGGCAGCTGCTTAACCAAGAATTGCGTGACATAATCATCAGTCGGAGAGTAACTCAGTCCCCTTGGCCCCATAGTGGCCACAACAACCTCTCCACTACAGCTTAACTCGCCATTGTTGTCTTGGGTACATTCGATATATCTCTGCCATGGCTCCTCGTTTTCGCAAGTAATGATCGCACCTGGGGTGTCAGGTTCCCAGAAAGTACACAGGTATAGTCCTCCAGCGATTCGAAGTCTGTCGGTGACGGGTTCGATGGTGAGACCCAAGGGAGCGTATGGTTCGTGCGATGTGCCGAAGTTGACAAAGTTATAAGGTTCGAGCATGCTCATTAGAGGACCGCTCGTTTTAGAATAGATGAGGGCGAAGGTCTCGAGGGGGTAGGGGACTTCAGAGGTTGTGGTAGTCGGGACAGTTGAAGTGGTAGCCTCCGAGGTTTCGGTAAGCGCGGTAGTAGTTGCAATCTCAACATCTGTGGTTGTGGCAGTTCCCGTAGCCGTAGCTGTAGTTTCTGAGGTTGTAGTAGTCAGGACAGCTAAGGTAGTAGCCTCTGAGGTGTTGGAGATCTCAGTAGTAGTCGTGTCTTCGACATCGGTAGTCGTGGCGGTATATGTAGCCGTAATTGTAGCATCAGTTGTTTCTGACTCGGATATAGTCAAGCTGACTTGAGTCTCCGCGGAGGAAACAATCGTTGAGCTAGAGAAATCGGCGAACCAAGAGGAAGAAGTAGCCGCGCTGGTAGCCACGGTCGTCGCAGTTGTACTATGAGGCTTGCAGGGACTAGCTCTAACTGACCCGGCTAAAAGACCAACGCCAAATCGTACAACAAAAGAGGACCGCATCGTGGCAATGAACGAGAGACCATGGTAAGAACAACGCTTATTGAGAATAATTTTCAAGCGTTGAATGTTTTATATACCATGAAATTCCGGAAATTAAACGGTTGGTGTGGCTTGAACTATTGCCATGGTAGACCCAGCCGGAGCCAGTTAAATCGCGGAATCGTCCAAAACAACACAGACTATTGAGATCTAGAATCCGGATATAGGGGAAGTGGGATGAGGAAAAAAAAGAAAAAAAGAAGAAGAAGAATAGAAGCTAATGAATTGCACTAAAGGCAGTAGTATGATCTCTCGGTTTCTTCAATGATGACAAAGAAGCTCTCTAGAGGCAAAAAGTAAGGTTCTGCCCGGGCTCGAACCGGGGACCTTCTCGGTGTTAACGAGATGTCATGACCAACTAGACCACAGTACCAAGCTGTTTTTGTTCTCCACGTTCTTCATGTTGGGTTGATGGATTGACCGTCGTTGCAACGAAGCTGTTGGCGGAAAAAGAAAACAAGAGCCAGACTTGTGCATATTGCATAACCACCTATGCATAGACACAAAACTACTTTCCAAGCAACAACCTACCTCTACGGATTGTTTTCTCATTCTATTATGGAGAGAAAATTATCCCAATCGATATCATCGCACGGTACTTGAATTCCCTTTCCTACGGGATCATTCGTGCCGTCCCCTCAAGTATCTCTCCGAGACATTATGCATATTGACTCAGATGACGAAGTGATCGATCACACCCGAAGACAAACCAACTTTCAAACCAGGCCAATGAATCGTACGTTGATAGCCTATGAACGCTCTCATTGGGTATGAGAGATCTAGATTAGGAACGGCCCGTCATCATTTTCACGATCGGGGTTCCTGTTTCAACGACGTGCATATTTCAGATGAGGGGTAGAGAGACATCGTAGACCGCTAGATGAAGGATATCAATGCGTTGGGTTTTGTATTATAATTGTTATTGCTGGTATCTTGCCACGCTCCGTGATTGATGTTGTCAATCGAAAATTCCACGTGGAGAGCAAGGGGCTGATGGTTTTTCTTTTTACGATGGCAACATCCGTATTGTTCGTTTCGATTATTCCTTGATTTATGGCTCTATTCTCTGCCAGGACTATGCCGGGTGAGACAAGATGATGAGCATATTACTGTCTTTGGAGTCTTGCAGTTGCATGCGCCTTCAATATACCTCTTGTCTTATAGCAAAGCAGCTATGTACCTAAGCAGGTGGGTGGTAGATAATTGGTCCCATAGGGCTTAGGGTACTAAAACAAAGGAGCTTAAATGCTGCTGTAAATAAGCGCAAAAAGAAGTAGCTAAATTGTGTTCTCTCTTATGCTCTTGTTAGTTAATTCTTCTGATACCCCGACGCTATAGGTACTAGAATGCCCCAAAGGCAAAATTGACCAGACTATTATGTCTACATGTCTTACGTGCTTTAGTGAAACAGTAAACTCACCGGAACCTTCTCAGCGAATTGATACCTCAATACCTGATGCAAAGGCCGAATGTGAGACACGGCATATCTGCTAGATCACTAGTCTACGGCATGTGCCTTCACCGCAAGACGTCGGAGACATGAAGAGATAAGCGATTGTGAATCGATTCCAGATAGGAAGATGCGACATTTGGCTCTTTGATAGGGATTCTATTCAACTTAAAAGGGACCGTCTCTCCCACCCAGTGGACTCCTCATCATCAACCTCAGAACAACAAAACACAACCCACAAACTTGAACACTCATACCTCATCAAGTCAGTCACCTCTCTCCCAAGACCTCCCCTCTCTAACACTCCCAGAATGTTCGCCTCCATCAAAGTCAACGTTATCAATAACGATAACAACAATAACTTCGAGATCGTCGAACAGGCCTGCTCCCCCCACGGTAATGGCTCTCAGTGGAATAACAAGGGAGGCAAGTTGACACTCTCGATGGGTGACAACCAAGGTTCCGGCATGCTTCGCTTCAAGACCGAGCAGAACAAGGAGGCCTTTTTCATCGCCATGGGCGTTGAAGCCCCTAGACCCTGGGTCGACATTGTTACGGGACTGGGTGATAATTACACCTGCGTTCAGGCTTTGCCTGATTACTATGATTACAAACATGAGCGTAGCAGGATGCGGGGCAGCCTTCCGGCCCACCAGGTTGAGAACATCGATCGTCGACTGATCAGGGCCGAGTTCAAACGTGGGGAGGGTCCTGACTTTGAGCTGGACATTATCATTAATGAAGTGGGTGTGTATTGATTTGGAAGTGGGGATTGGGCTTTAGTATAACTGGAAGATCAAATAGATTTGGATATTTCGAGGACTAATGTGCATTTGCGTAAGATGTTGGAGATTTTTGAGCAGACCTTGCTTAGGTATCACTAAGTGCATGAATAGAATTATGAAAACTGGTTATCGGATGTATTTTACTTCTAGGTAGCCATTGGCTGGAATATTGTACGTGAGAATACGAAAAAGACCTGCTTCTCTCAAACCCATCTAAAACTTGGGAGTAGCGCCGTTGAGAGTGAGGGTATAGTCCAGACCCTTGTTAACCTCCTCAGTCAACTCAAAACCATTGTACATAACAGCCTCAGCAGGAGCATTCGCAACGACAACAGTGACATCATCTCCAGCCGTGATGGCAACGCTAGCAGCACCATCAGCCAGAGTTGTATAAGAAGTAGTGCCATCCTTGTGGTAAACAGCAACAGTCGCCACAAACTCCCCCTCAGAGACGACCTTGACATCAACCTTCTCGCCAGTGACATCGAGAGGAATGATGTTAGCACCCATGTATCGAGGCGACCGATCAGCAATGGGCTTGTATCCGTCACCGGAAGCATCGACGTAAGCAACGCCCAGTTCTGCGCGCTGCTGGAAGAAGACATCTTGGGCTGTAGAATGGCCGATATCAACGTAGGCCATGCGTGCCCAGTAACGACCAACGATATCACCGACAGTCGCGTTCTT
Source organism: Fusarium humuli (assembly GCA_004366955.1). Classification (NCBI taxonomy): domain Eukaryota; kingdom Fungi; phylum Ascomycota; class Sordariomycetes; order Hypocreales; family Nectriaceae; genus Fusarium; species Fusarium humuli. The sequence continues at coordinate 25,833 of QHKN01000021.1, forward strand.
GGAAACGCGAGCAAGAGTGTGAAGAGGCGTCTCGTTGCTGCCCTTCTCATACTGGACTTGCATCTGAAGAACGGTATCTTGACCCAAACCCTCGAAGTTATCGGGGTTGTTGGTCAAGTAGGCCAGGAAAGGCCAGGCTTGGTAGTAATTGCCGGTCTCGGGTGTACCATCGACAATGACTTGGTGTGCGTCACCAAGAAGCTTCTGAAGCTCGATTTCAGTGGGTTGTGCTTCTTGGCCGTGTGCCTTTCGGGCGGCGGCACAAATGTCGGAGGTCTTGTACGTGTCGGCTACCCAGTTGGCGAGAGTCTCCCACCAAGCACCGGTGTTAGTCTGGTCAACCCAGTTTTGCTGGTGATAATGCAGTCCATGACCATACTCATGAACCGTCACGCCCGGAACAGCCAGGTACTCATTCACAACCTCCAACCAAGCAGACCCAGCCTGCATATCAGAGTGCATAACACCCGCCGCACCATCCAACGTCGAAACAGTATAAACATTCGTCTTGTGCAGCTCTCCAGTACCAGCCTCATCGTTAAAAGAAAGACCAGAAGATCGCCATTTTAGTGTTCCGACGAAGCAGTCAAAGGCGGCTTCGAGCATGGATAGGGCCTTGTCGGTATCTTCGGCGGATCCGGCGTAGACGCGGAAGTGTGCTGAGTCTTTGAAGTTGGAGCCTCCAGGGCCGACGTTGGGGTTTGCGGTGTATGAAGATGCTGGTTCAGCCGCCTGGGCTGATGTTGGAAGGGCTTGGGGAAGGGCATTTGCGCTGACGGCGAGAAGGCCGATGATGGCCTTGGAAGTGATGAAACCCATGGTAACGAATGTAGAAACGAAAGAAGTCAAGAGGAAAAGAACGAATGGAATGTAAAAAGAATAAAGAACAACAGAGTGGTGCAATTAAGCTCTTATATACCTGTAACCCAAAATGTTAATCCAAATAAACATGCTACCTAGAGTAACATCATTGGTGGAAATGCCCCGTGTCCGTTTCAACAAAGTTAAAAAGTTTCAGAAAGCTGGTCTGTGATGCATTTTGATGATCAATGCGAAGGCAAGTTACGAGTATGATCCTAGTATCGTTGCAGTGGCTTCTTCAACAGGGGTTAGTTTGATTGCCCAGGGCGAATGTCATTGTTTCATCTCGGTATTTCATGGTGATCTATACGCGATTTAATTTCAATGAAGACGAGGCGAATTGGAAGAAACTTATCTCATGAACAAGAATACAGTAAATAATAGAAGTTATAAATTTGTGTATATCAATATTGGTGTTGAAGTCGAGTATTGCTCATCGGAAGATACCGTCACGTCATGCCGATAATTACCCGCCTTGTCACACGACGTTAGCGATGACTCCATTCCATCTCACAGACCATCTCCCTCAGGTTGTTTCAACACCTTCAAAGCCCCGGAATAAACATCTCCTTTGAGATTCTGGGTCCAAAATGTCGTCAGACCAAGTCGAAGATGTTCAACAACCTCTCCTCGCTTCCCCGCGCGAAGAGCACGCGTCGCGCAACCGAGGAACATTCACCCGCAACCTTGGCGCCGCAGAAGCTTTTGGGATTGTTGTAAGTATCGTCATCGGAAGCGGTGTATTCACGTCGCCTGGTTCTATCGATACGAATGTTCCGTCTCCGGGTATTGCGCTGGCGATTTGGTTGATTGGTGGTGTTTTGGCTTGGACGGGTGCTACGACTTTTGCTGAGCTTGGTACGGCTATTGAAGGCGAAGGTGAGATTTTGAGTCCTAAGGCTGGTTTTGGTGGATTCTAATGTGGTACAGGTGGTGTTCAGCCATATCTTCAGCACATCTATGGCGAGGTTTGGGGTTTTCTCGCAGCATGGACGTGGATCGTCGCCGTCATGCCCGCAACCCTCGCAATTCTCAGCATCGTCTTCGTCGAGAGCGCATACTCAGCCGCAGGCGTAATCAACCAAGATCATCACCTCTCCCACAAACTTCTCTCGATCTTAGTTCTCGTGGTAATGAGCGTTGCGAACTCTATCAGCACAAAAGCTAGCACGCGACTCAACGGTTTCTTCGTCGTGCTCAAGTTTCTGAGTATCCTGGTCGTTGTCGTCGCTGCTATTGCGGTAGTGGGTGTTCATGCCGCGCATCCTGACAAGGAAGTTGGGGGAGGTGATTGGTATAAGAAATCGTGGTTTGCGTATCGCGACACGTATAATCCGAATGGACCGGATACCGAGTGGGATAAGTTGAGTCAGTGGGAGATCTTTGGGCATTACTCTGCTGCTTTGTATGCTGCTTTATGGGCTTACTCTGGATGGGACAAGGTAAGTCGTCAGTCCAGTTGCAAGCTCATCTATTAACGCGAACAGGCCATTTATGTCTCCGCTGAGCTATCACAACCAGCCAAGCAACTCCCTCTTGCAATTAACACATCCATCCCAACAGCCATTATATGCTTCCTCGCCGCCAACGCAGGTTACTACATCCTCCTCCCATGGAACGTCGTCAGCACTACAGACAGCGTAGCAGTAACAGCCATGACCCGTCTTCTCGGCCGGGGCTTCGGTATCGTCACCGCCATTCTCATCTGTCTAGTCGTCGCAGGCTCCCTCCTCGGCAATTCGTTCGTCGCAAGCCGTATGTGCGTAGCTGCTGCGAGAAAGGATTGGATTCCCAGCTTGTTCACCATCGTTGGACGAGTCGGCGCGAAACCCACTGAAGAAGAAGAGAACACTGACTCTGACGAGCCTGCTGGAGATGCGCCAATTAACGCTGTGATTCTCTCGGTTGTTCTCGCTAGCCTTTACATCCTCTTTGGCAGTTTCAGAGCTCTCCTCACTCTCAACGGTCTGGGCGAATACTCTTTCTTCTTTCTCACCGTCCTCGGTGCGATCATATTGCGATACCGAGAGCCTGATCTGGAACGACCATACAAGACTTTCTCTATCAACCCGATCGTTTTCGTCATTGTCAGTGGATTCGTTGTTATTAGAGGAGCCATCTTTGCGCCTACACAGGCAATCGTCATCATTGCTATCTGGATCCTTGGTCTTGTTTTCTACAAGGCGCGACAGTTTTTGACTTCTCTTGAAACCGCAAACGAATAAGCGTTTTATCCCTTAGCGCATTCTTTCAGAAGTCGAGCGACTTTGATATCATTTCTATAGCATATATGGAGTTGAATTTGAGGGTGGGAAATCATAAGAGACGAAATCATAAGAGACGAAATCATAAGAGACAAAAGCATAAGAGATGAAATAATTTAGTTATATTATGATATCTTAGAATAGCATTTAGGCTACTTTATCTTGGTAGCCTAAGCCTTAGAGAACAATTCTGCTTTTACAAACATGCTGTGTGAACATCGAAACCCAAGAACTTGATTGCGGGGTGATTTCGTAAGCCATACCACACTTCAAGAGGAATGGTGACGATGAGGATACCGGTGGAAGGACTGGGGCGATAGACTCGTTGTACTCGAGTACGTCTCGGAATAAGAGGGTTCTGCTCAACCCCAGCCCGAATGTCCAAGTCTGTTTGCTGGCCCAGATTCCCAAGGTGGACAGATAGCAACACTTCGATCTCCTTTGAGGGACCTACATGGCTGGGTGAAGGGGCTGGTGACCAGTCCCTTGTATCCATTGGCTTGATGATAATGGGTGTTCGCTTTTCATTGAACTCTCCGAAAAACACAGGCATGTTCGCAAGTTCCATGTTGTTGACCGTCAGGTGCCGCCTCACTAGGTTGGTCCAGAGTTGTGCAGTTGTCGGAATGTTCTTGGCATGGGCCGCTTGTGTAAGCTCGTCCACCAGATGATTAGTGAAGCATTCAGGTCCTCCTGGATTTTCGCGGTGTGGCGCGTAACAAGATGTAATGGCCTCCTTGTTAATGTTCGCCAAAATACTTTTTCCATGCTGCGTAGCATGGAATGTATCCTTTTTTGAGTACGCACTGCGGATATCTTCAGATGTGCCACCTTCAGCCCAGTCAATAGTGTCATATAGCATCAGAACATTGGCAGGTGAATGGTCAATGCACATTTTTCGTACAAGGTCGAAGTTAACCGGTGGTGACTCCTGTCCGTTTTGTTCGCGCTTGACCCAAAGGTTCGTGTATCCAAGGTGGTCGTATTTAACTACGACGTGTCCAAAGTAGTAGATGATCACCAGGCATTCTGAATCCATTCCATCGAAGGTCTCCTCGAGGGTCTCGATCGTGTCTCGCTGGGCAAAGTCTGTGCAGGGGAGCCTGTAGGTCGCTGCTCGGAAACCAAAGTCCCGTGAAAACACATCCTTGACCTTGTCGCAGTATGTGCCACCGTCGGTGTCGAAGTGGAAGCACAGGACGCGGACTTCTCGATAAGACTGTTTCCCTAGAGTGGAGCGATGCTCCCAGTGGTGTGCATCCTGAATTGCCCGATTGAAGCCTTCAAGAGATATTACATCTTGGTAACCGAAGGCGTCAGCAGGGTGCGTAAATGAGCTTGTCATTGTAGAGTGTATGAGATGCGAGGCAAGAAAAGAAAGTTCAAAGTGAGGAAACGAAGGAAAGGGCAGGTTTTATAGTATCGATTGTGATGGTATGGATGACTCGCAATATAACCTTTGGCCTGGAGTCTATAGGCACAAGGTTCAGAATCAGCATATGTGTGATCAATAGTGTTATTAGTGGACGTTTCCGTGAAAACCTAGATAGCCGTCTGCCTCGCATGAAGGGCTCCAGTAGGAAGGGCATGAACACCTCTAAGGCTTAGGCTACGGGAATAAAGTAGCCTAAGTGTCAGTATAAACTAACATAAGGGTACCTAGATCATTTCGTCTCTTGGGTTCCGGCGGCTAATTTCCTCAACGAATTACACTTTTGAAGCACCATGACGTTCGGGTTAAGTTTTTCTCGACAAATTTACACTTCCTTTCAAGCATCATGAGTCTAATCACTTCCACGGGAACCTTTTTTGTTTTATCTCAAGGTTCAGGGCTCGTGTAAAAAAAGAATGCCTTGCTTCCTCCCTGTCTTATCTCTCCTCCCACTAACATCAACCACATCACATAACCACCTTTGAAGACACATAATTTAAACAAGCGGCATCATGGTACGCTACGAAGTCGAAGAACCGCTTTGTTCCATTTGCGGTATCAGTGTAGGCTTCTCCCTCCTCGAAGAAAGATCCTGGCAAGATGTTGCCATCGTAATTGAAGGACCCAGGCATACCGATTCCGACGAGCAGCTCTCCTGGTGTGAAGCTACAGGGTACTCATATCAAGGAATTGGCCATAGCCACTTTACACTACTTCCCTGCCGAAGACTCGTTCTTGCGCATTCAACTTACCAATGCTGCCCAACACTGCCTGTCCGACCCGACTGTCATTTGGATGGGTAAGCGTTTCATCCGTCTTTTTGACTCTTTTTCCTTTGCTAACATGTATCAGTGGTCTGGCGACCCAATCCATATTCCCGAACTTACGGCTTGCCTACTCGATAATTTGCAGAGCCGTCCAAAGACTTCGTCAAGTCAAAAGTCCCCGCTTCAAGACCATCTCGAAAACCTTCCCCAAAAACTGTTTGATCTGATAAGGGAATTCGTCCAGCAAAGACCCATGACTATACAGTCCACAGGCATCTCACCCCAGTCACTTTGGAAAAAAGCTTCCCTCAATATACCGTTCCTTTGAAATATAAATATGGATAAAGTTAAACAGTTTCCTCATTCCCCCCAAATCCAAACAAGAAATGGGACTGGGAACAGTTAGTCCGCCGACTCATGGCTCGTCCCATTCAAGCTGATCCACCGACATTGGGCAATCTTGTGCCTGTCCTTTGGAATTATGCAAAAGTAGGATTGGAGTTGCCCCAAGGGTTGACAAATCGTCGGCGAATCTGGCAGATTGTGGACGACACGGACCCTAAGGAACTCGATGGGTGGGAGGGCGAGATCTATGGTGTTCCTTAAGAGACAGCGCCTGGAGTACGGTGAAGCAGAACTTGGAAAATGTAAAGCAGAGTTAGGTACCGCATGAAAGAATTTAGCTAGTGTATGCTAGCTTAGGCTAGGATTTATACTACTTTATTTTAATAGCATAAGCCCTAGAGGGCGTTTCTTCTGTTTCAATCGCGTCATCCTTCTCTCAATTAACGTTAAGATGCTTACAGGTAAGACATGCTGCGTGCCTGAAGTCCATGACACTTGGCACGTCTGACCAATCTTGGACTTACAAATCCGTGATTAGAAATCAGTCTTACCTCCATCGTTAACCTCATCTATATAATAACCATCATCAACAGAACCTCGAGGAACTGCAATCAAGACAGTTAATAAAATCGAACAGACTTTTTTCATAACAGCTACTCATTATGGCACCTATCCGCGTCGCCCTAGTCGGCCTCTCCGCCTCCGCAAAAACAAGCTGGGCCTCAAAAGCCCATCTCCCTTACCTCCTCTCTCCCCTCGGCCGTTCAAAATACCAAGTCGTTGCTCTCCAAAATAGCTCCGTCGAAGCAGCGCAAAGAGCTATAGCGCAATACAACTTACCTGCTGAGACAAAAGCGTACGGTACAGCAGAAGATCTTGCAGCCGACAAAGATATCGAGCTCGTGGTGGTTTGCACACGCGTGGATGTACATCATTCAAGTGCTCTTCCGAGTATCAAGGCCGGGAAGATGGCTTTTGTCGAGTGGCCTTTGGCGCAGGATGTGAAGCATGCGATGGAGCTTGTTGATGCGGCTGGGGAGAGGAATGTCGTTGGGTTGCAGGGACGGTTTGCGCCGCCTGTGGTGAAGATTAGGGACGTTGTTAAGGAGGGCAGGATTGGAAAGGTTGTCAGTGCAGAGTTGAAGGCTGCTGGCGGAACGAATGATCGGGAGATTCTGCCTACGACGTTGAAGTATTTTACGGAGCGCGCTATTGGTGGGAACACCTTTACCATTGGGTTAGGGCACAGTAAGTACCATCTATCAGACCAATGAAAAGAGCATGGCTAATCAGATCAGTATTCGATTCGTTCCAGTACATCCTTGGCGATATAACCAATATCAAAAGCCGTCTTCACTCGCAGAGACCCAACATCCGAATTCGAGACACCGAGTCAGACACCATCACCGAAACTGTCAGTACTGATGTCCCAGACATCACCTTCGCAACAGGAACACTCCTCGAATCTCCCACCGTCCAAAAGGACGCCGCCGTATCAATCCGCTTCCGCCGCGGCCAGCCCTTTCCAGGCGAACCGCCCCTGGTCATCACCATCAACGGTGAAAGAGGAGAGATCCGCCTCCGAAGCTATGGGGGCACTGCTTTGAACGCTTCTGCATACGATGAGCCTGTGATTATCGAGGTTCATGATTTTGAGACGGATAAGGTGGAGGAGGTTGAGTGGAACTGGCATGGATGGCAGGAGGAAAATGATATTCCGATTATTGGGAGGAGTATTGCTGCTGTTTATGATCAGTTTGCTAATGGTGAGACTGAAGGGTTGGTGACGTTTGGAGAGGCGCTGAAGAGGCATGAGCAGCTTGACGGAATGCTCAAAGAATGGGATGCTGATAGGTCTCAGTGATGGATATCAGGTTGGTGGATATTCATATCCGCTATGGGAGAGATCTAGATACAGACGCATATTGCCATGCTTATATGTACTTACGCCCCATAAAAGATTGAAATTGAGCTCAACAGTATACAGACTTCCAGATAATTAATAAAAAGTCGATGGCACTCTAACGAATTGCACAGACGGCACAGAACTGAAAGCCCATATGTCCTCATCCACACGATATTGCAAAATCATTTGAAAGCAAATTATCATCATTGACCGTAAGTCCATACTTCATAATGCTTATGTACCATACTAGAATGAATACTCCATATTAATATCCTCGGCAGAAGCCTCTCTTTCTTTCAACCCTCTTATTGCTCAAACTCTCCAGCGTAAAGGATCTCGCCTCGCTTTTCGTTCATCATCTCCCACACATCCCTCTCCTGAAGCTCATCTCGCTTCGACACACCAGCAAGTTCAACCGTCTGAGCTTCCCTTTCAAGTTGCACTGTCACTTTAGTTAGCACATATTCATGGAAATCTAGGATGAAACTTACCATGCAAGAATACGGCAGCCCTTTTGCCGGTAAACAGAGCGTGCGGAACATTGGTAGTACCATCTGTGTTAGCATCGCCAATAGCGTAGATACCAGGGACGTTGGTGATAAGACCAGCAGAAGCATTAGCCTGGAGTCTTCCACCGACGAGCTCAACACCAGCCTTCTCGCCCACGTCAGAGCGTTGCTCGTCACCGAAGCTGGTCAGGAACGCAGCACGCTCAACGGGCTTGCCCTCTGTGAATTCGACGCTGAAGAGATCGAACTCAGGGACGGTGGGTCGGCTTGGGTCGGCGTCATGTGTGTCGCCGCTCTTGATGCGCTTGATTTCGCTGATAGTTCGATTGTCGACTGTGACGTTGCGAAGCTGGAGATACTCCTTCCATTGGGGCAGGTCTTTGGTTGCGAGGGCTTGTGTAGTGCTGTTGTCTGTTCCGTTGACAAAGGCATACACATCTCTGTTGAGCGTAGCCATTTCTCTAACCAGGCCAGCGACCTTGTTCAAAGGGGCAAGGAGACCCAGGGGTTGGTCTTCATGCTCGTGACCATCGCACCAGGGACACCAGAAGATGCCCTTACCCCAATTCTCAGCAATGCCGGGAGTTTCAGGAAGTATATCCTTGAGACCAGTTGCGAGAACGACCTTGCGGGCTGTGATCTGCTTGGTAGGTTGACCGGGGTAGTCAACTGACAGGGAGAATTGAGTGAATTCGCCTTTCTTGCCCTTGTTCTTGATATCTGTCACAGTAGCGTTCTCCATCTTGACAGTGTCGTAGAACGAGAGCAGCCTGCGGGCTTCATAGCGGTAGTACGCAGGTTGGACACCTATGCTGTCAGTAGAGGTCTTGTCAAAAGTAGGAGAGCAGCTTACCGTCAAAGCCAATGACATCGTGCATGTGCCTCGTAGGTCCATTTCTATACAAGCCATTGTCGAGAAGAAGAACATTTCGACGCACACGAGCAAGACCGCTCAGAGCAGAAAGACCAGCAGGTCCACCTCCGATAACGACAGCATCGTAATCAGTGTCAGGTAGCACAGTAGTCTTGGCGTCTTTGGCAATGGCAGCAGCATTGCCGAGAGTAAGAAGCGCTGAGAGCGAAAGAGTAGAGAAGAACCGCATAGTGAAGGGTATGTAGAGGATGAGGAGGTAAGGATGCCAGAATAGTGATGAAGAGTAGCGATACTTGTATGTATATATAGTGAATTCGTTAGGTGAGGAGGACAATGATGTCTAATTAACCTGATTCAGGTATTGCATCTCACCAAATTACCCATACGGTAGTTGTAGTTGTGATCGTCGTGGTAGCCGAGTGGGGATCACTAGGATCTACCCCAGCTGAACATGCCGTGTCTCACACTCAGCTGTTGTCTAACCACTGGGAGCTGCAGTCGTAGCTTCCTTTCGACGCCTCATTTCTGCAAGATGTCAAGATGCCTTCTCTAGCTCCCTTCCCTCCCATTGTCATTTCTTTTTCGTCTTGCGTGAACCTAACCTTGTGTCAATATCTCCCTCAAGATTCATCAAGATTACAAAGCTAGAAAATAGACTTTAAACATGTAACACGGTAATCCACTATGACGGGAACTTTAACGATGATGAAATCTCTCAATGCTGGTAGATGGAGCTTGCAAACCCCATCGTCATTACACACTGTTACATGCGGGACGAAGGAGCGGGATCCTCGGGATGTCCGCTGCAGGGTGACAGTGCGGAAGCTACCCTAGCTCAACAATGCAAAGAGAATGGGGAAAGAGAGCTCTCTTGGTGTTGAAGAAAGTTGAACACTGCATCAATAGCGCTTACGGGGCTTGAAGTGACAATGCTGTCGGACCTTTTAGGCCGTGCTTTTGGGGCATGTCTAGTGTCAAATTAGCGAGGTTTAGTGCATTGTGTGCTGGAGGGATCAATTGACGCTAGAAGATCAACTAGGGACTAGAAAAGAAAGACACGATCGTCGCCTTGTCTAAGTTTGGGCTATGTAACGTTGATCTTTGTACTCAGTGATAACCTGGGAAACCACGATTTTGACCTTGTTCGTGATCGTACGGTGAGACAAAAATAAAGGGTGAGCAGGTTTTGGCGAAAAATTGCTCATACTGGGCTCCCGAATGCGAAAATGTTGCTATTCCCAGGCATTGAATAATTTATGCTATACGAGATCAATCCTGACTTGACATAAAGACCAAGACAAACCAGATCAATGCACGATATTATTAGGGCTTCTGCTGAGGGCAGCGATCTGTTGAGCGAACTGGCAGCGGAAGATCCCGCCTTAGCAACCCTATAGCTCAAGACATTGTCAAAGCGAACTCCAACTCCATCATCTGTCTCACCAATCGCGACTATATATCTCTATGGAAACTGTTTCCCAGTTATTTCTTGGCCGGAAGAAAGGATATGATTCAGTTATTGTCTTGAATGCTTCACCTACTCAACCAACAGAACATGGCGGTCAAATGACCAGCAATACGAGACAGCCATTGAACAACTTGGCGTTCACTTTCATGAATGGAACGATAACAATACTGATAGAAACAACGATGGGAACTTAATAATTCCGGCAAGATTGGTATATCTAACCAGTAGCCAATTACACCTAGGTATGCAAGAAAGCTATCCCCATGCTCCTCAACACCAACAATGCTTCGTGAGTAATCCTACTGTATCGCCCATCTCAACCCCTGTTGCACTGCGGCTATAACCTATCTCTCCTCTCCTTCTCTCAATTCTTCTAATCCCATAGTATCCATCCCGCCCTCGCAGCCGCTCCACCAAGCGCTTTACTAGTCACATGAACATCAAATGTCTCAGCATCCGTATCCTCACCATAATGAAGCTTCTCGCTCGTATGCGCAGGTTCCGGCGTCGTGGGACCCGATCTATCAGACACAGCCTGCGACTCACTACCCTTCGGACTCTTCACGGGCGGCGTAATAGGTTTGGAGAAGTTAAATGTCGGGTTCGCTTCTTCTGCGTCCACGACAGCCGAGAGCGTAGCACGGGTACGAAGATGGACTTGAGATCGCGAAGCACGTTTGAGATGGGGTGGTTTGCGTTGAGCGACTGGTGATCCAGCTCTTCGACGTTCCATTTCTATACGCTCTTCCTGCTCCGTCTCGTCATCTGTAATCGTGCTGGGATCGAGTAAAAGCCAATGTCTAGGCGCGACATGGAGATTGCTTCCAGACTTGCGACGATGACGCTTCTGGTTCTTGACTTCCGATGGCGGCTCAATGATCGTTTGTCCCTCCTTGATCCTAACAGGCAACTTCAGCGGGATGTTCCCAGCAGTGACGTTCAATCTTCGCAAGTCACGCTGACTTTCTGAGAAGACGACTCGGGCGCGAAGTCTATGTACAGCCCGATCCAACGCCAACTCAATCGCACAACGGTCGCGGACACGACTTAATTTGGGCCATGTTGCGCGCTCGCCCATCAGACAAGCTCGCATCATGAACTCGGGGCTGGGATTGCGGAGTAAGCGAGGTAAGTCATTCAAACCCATCTCGGGGAGGATGTTGATGTCACCTGAGTATTTTTGACTCAGAACGCTCTGGAATTTGGTAGCGAGGTTGGGCATGATACCCAGCTCAGCGAGGAACTGCAGTCGATGCAGCGCTTCGTCGCGCGCAAGCGATGTCATGGTCCATAACCAGTCATACTGTTCACCCGATGTCTGCTGAGTAGGCTCGGGTTTTCTCACAGGTGACAGATGATCATCTTTGGCCAGAAAAGGTACAACGTGAGGATTGACTTGCGACACGATAAAATGGTTGACGTTGAACATTTCTGACAACCGAGTCATTGGCAAGTCATTATCCACAGACCCATCAATCCATCGCTGAGGCGTCGGGTTCCAGGGCTGATGCTCGCCTGTAATGGGATCCTTGACAAGCAAGGGTGCAGCGTTGAAGACCAGCGGGACAGAGCACGAAGCTGCGACCGCGGACCAAATCATGACATTTGGCGCAGTAACGTAATTGAGTAGTCGTGGTAGTTCGTACATGGAAGCAGTCGAGACGCAAATGTTGAGAATGCGACGTGTGCGATTGTAGGCTTCTTGAAAGGTCATGTCGCCCATCAATCCTCTCATCACCCGCGTGAGATGCTTGATGTCAGACCAACTTCCCTCCGTCAACAACCTGCGCAGATTACTCCAAACACCATCTTGGCCACTGGGGTCCTCAAACACCGCAAGATCGCCGTAGGGAAACTCTTCGATCAGGAGTGGAATTTCCTCGTCGGTTCTTGTACACATTGCTGCGCAGACGATGCTTCCAGCGCTTGCGCCCGAAATAATCCTTGGCAGCAATTTCGCTTCGAAGAGAGCCTTTAGAACGCCAATATGCGACATGCCAAAGGTGCCGCCCCCGGATAGGAGTAATGCGCTGCGACCGTAGCTCTGTCGGGCGAACAGAATGCCTTCAAGAAGGTCGCGGTTCTCAATACTCTGGTCAAGTCGGCTTTGCGTAACGACGGCGTCGATTGTTTTTATTGTAGACTCGACGTATCGCTCGATAAGATGTTTCGTCCCCGTGTACGAGTGTCGGTAGAGGTCCACATTGTCCATACCGCCGAGATCGCGGGATAGAGCGGTGCGGATTAGGTGCATCATTGTATGGACGTCGCATTTCGTGCGGGCATCGTCGAGAGCATCGAGTCGTTCTTGGATCAGGTCGGGGTTATAGTCGCCTGTCGAGGCATCGCGCTTCCATTCATCGTTGCCTTCAAGGCTGTCGAGTTCTTTCGCCGCAGCTTCCCATTGAGCATGCGTCTCGGCCTATATGGTCAGTCGGAAACACAAACAGAGGATACAGGCAACCCACATTCTGCATGCCCAGACACAAGTTATGCTTCCTCTCCTCTAGTTGCTTGATTTTCAAGCGTTGGTCTTCCGTTAAGCCATCTTTGCACCACTGCCATGTATCGTTCGCCTGTCTGATGGCTTTTTGTAGAGTATTAACGACCGGCACCGAAGAAACAGGCGGTCTTTTCGCTTTTGTATTTGACTTTGTGGGAGGTTTCGTAGATTTATTATAGAGGGAGGGAACCGCGCGGGTTTGGAGTAGTAGGTCGGACATTGCGACGGCCGGGCGGTCGTGTGTGGGAGCGGTAGAGGAGGAACCAGGTTATAGCATGGCAGGGTCGTGAATAATTTCGTATATACTTCAAGGATGTTATACTTAAGGTTCGAAGAGAAGTCGTAGTAGGTCGTAACAGGTCGTGTAATTATGAGCGTTCTTCGAACAGTCGGGTATCAAGGATCTCGAGGTCACAAGCCGAGAAACATGCGCTCACGGAAGTGGTGGGGGCAGAATAGAGGAGGGGGCGCTGAGACAGAGAAGCGACACAAAAGAATATACAAGCAAGGCGAAGGATGATCTTTCAGGTCGTGATAGTATTCTTAGGTATGATGGAATTATTGTGATCTCGAAAATTAGAGTTAAGAGAAGGAATTCTTTTGAGTTTGACAGAGAGAGTAATGGCATTGAATCCCAATCTTGAAAATGAGAGTCCACTTTCCGACATCCCCACCGACTTTCAACGTGGGGAAACAGGGTTAAGCAGTAAAGCTGTCCACTAAACACCCTGTAATTGTTGATTCTCTAGCAGGGTTCTTGACAGCTGAAATTGCTTTCCTCAACAAAATCGGGTTCATTCATTCACTTTTGAGGTTTCTTTTCAACAGACAATATCAGATCTTGTCAGTGAAATATCTGAAGATTCAGTTCAACACCATCTCAGGATATGCTCACCGCTAAACCGGAGGGTCGGACACCCACTCCCCAATCACAGCGCAGCCCTTACAGGGGCACGTGGTACACTGATGCAGTGTGGCTGCCAAATGCGTCATGATCTGGGTTTGCATTCACATGTCAAGACTGCATATGCCGTCTAATTGGACTCTCCAGGTTTAGGGACGAGCCGATGGTCGGCAGGTGATTGTGAAAAAGTCTGGGGAATCTGCGGGGGAGATGATATGATACCGCAGTAAGATTTGTAGGACTCTTACGAATAAATTCGTATCGTATGGAAGAGACCTACTTCGTAGAGACTGAACGGAATGATGGCTCGTATGGCTGACGATATCTTCAGCGTGACCCAGCCCATTTAAGGCACTCTCCCGCCCATCATTTTCGCGTTCCGAGAATTCCAACACTTTTCTTTGCTTTGTTCTGCCTGTTCTTGTTCACAGCTGAAAGATTTGAGACATTGGGCTGACTTTAGTGGTTGGCATTTTAAGTCATGTGTCTCTCTTTTCTGCGTAAGACGAGAAGATCTCCAAACGATCGAGATTGGGCGAGTAGATCTGCACCAAAAGTTCAAGAGACGGAAGGAGGCATGAGGGACAATAATATTCCGTCCCGTACTGGGCAAATACTCCGGAATGCGTGAACGAATTCCGAATTGTGCGACAGGATGAATCGAGCCAGTTACATCGGCGATCAGACAGACAGTGGCGGGACCTCAATGGATCGTGGCGGGTATCTGTGGCTACAACTGGTCTAAGAGGTTCTAGCTGTTTGGATGGAAGAAGCCAAGCTCTTACTTTACCCAATGGTCTAGACCGAGATTCTTCAAGCTAGAGCTGTGACGTTTTTGTCTTGATGCAAGCTGTAGCTATGCTTTGCATTGGTTGGTTTGGTCGTATTCTTACGCGTTGTGCATTGTGTCACCGTGAACAGGCACTGTACCACCTTGAAAGCTACAGCAGTAGAGCTTCAGGTCAAAGCTCGGGCAAGCTCCAAGCTCCAGGTAGGTAGATCAGTATAACTTCAGCGGCCGGCATCTCCGATTACAAATAATCCTTAGTCCAAAAATACTCACATACCACAGTATCATCAACGTTCCATGGCCTGATACAAACATTCACGCATTGTATCGTCCTTTCCCCTCTCGGTGCAACACAGAATTACGTATTAGTGACGCCTCTCACACACGATAATCACCCATCAAAAGTCTCCCCGCATCTATAGCAATAATAAAAAAATACCTGCTTTTCTACGTTAAACACCCGCAATCGACATGTCATTGATGACGTTGTGTAGCCTGTTTCATGCCATTCCTTTGTTTTCTTTTGCTTCTAGGCAGTAAAGAGAACGCCTCAGGCGACGAATGCGGCGTAAGCTCCCGCCTCATCTCTCCTCTTTTTAAAGCTCGAGGTCCCATCTCTTCCCCATATCCTTCTACCTTAGTTCTCTTAGCTTCGACTGGATTGAGCTTTGAAGAAATATCCCGAGTGAACTATCATCGTCAATATGGAGGCTTTCAAGACTCACGGAGGCGTTACCCCCATTCCCACCGTTGTCCGTACGTTACTTGACGATTCTCTTCTCCGGCTTCATACTGACTGCTGCACAGCTGAGCCAACTCACTACCAGACAATCGGCCACAATGGCGTCCGCGCTCTATGGGTTCTCTTCGTCGCCATGACCGTCGTATCCGCCCTCTTCGCCCTTCTATCCTGGAACGTCGCCGTCCAGCGTCGCATCTTCTACGTCCTTTCCACTTTGACCACCATCATCTCTGCACTGGCCTACTTCGCTATGGCTTCTGGTCAGACTTCGTACTTCAACTGCGCCAGTGTACGAGACCACCACAAGCACGTCCCCGACACGCACCACGAGGTTTGTCGTCAGGTCTTTTGGGCACGCTATGTTGATTGGGCTCTGTCTACGCCGCTGCTTGTTGTGGAGCTTTCTCTGCTCGCTGGCATTGATGGCGCGCATACCATCATGGCTGTCATTGCCAATGTTATCTTTGTCCTTGCTGGTGCCTTTTCAGCTGTTGGCCATGCCAACACTGCGCAGAAGTGGGGATGGTATGCTATCAGTGTCATTGCCTTCGTCTTCACCGTCTGGCATGTCGCTGTTCCTGGCACACGAACTGCTCGTGCTCGTGGTACCAAGGTTTCCAAACTCTTTGGCTCTCTCTCCGTCGTTACCCTCATCCTCTGGATCGTTTACATTGTGTAAGTCTGCTCTACTCTCAGTTCAATTGATCTCTGCTAATAATGCGACAGCGTCTGGGGTGCTGCTGGTGGCGCCTGGAAGGTCAAGGTCGGCACCGAGGTCGTCATCTACGCCGTCCTCGATGTCCTCACCAAGGCCGTTCTCGGTCTCTGGATCATCACCGCTACTCGCCAAAACCGCGAAACCACACCCGAGATTGGTGGCTACTGGGCCAACGGTGCTGGCGCTGAGGGTACCATCCGTGTCGGCGATGACGATGAGGGTGCTTAAATGCATTCTCCATAAATGTCAATTGAGCGCATCGCACAACACCCCGCCGTATTTCCGCCTCCACCTTTGATGGTGGCCTACAAAGCCGAGCCAGTCGGTATTGAATGAATGATTGATCAAGATTGTATTGTTTTGGGGACGAGTTTAGTCTTCAAGACTGTCGCATTGCTATTGAGGAGGAGAAAAGTCGCTGGACAGGATCACGATGAAGAAGCAGGACTTTAATGGAGTTATGAGATTAGCACTTAGTGAATTATAAGTAATGCAAGCCCAATGATTAACTCAACTTGTTTCACACTCCATGCATCTCACGTGGTATTTCGATTGAGGCTTCAATGAACATCGTCAAGACAGCCGCCCTTAGGTTGCTAAAATAAAGTAGTCTAAGTGCTAGTCTTAGCTAGCATAAAGTAACTAGATAATTTCGTCCCTTGTGCTTTTAGGGGTCAATTCTTCTGATACCCTAAGCCTTAGTTGACATCAGAGTTCAATGCAAGACCATAGACTGCAAGCAAAACAATTTCATTCTCATGGATCATAAAGTAAGCATATCACACCTGTCAATCTCCTAATCTTCTTACCCTCCAGACTAACCCTGCCACTTAACACGCTTGTCCCTGAACAAAGTAACCATTGCAATAGGGAGCAGCTCTGTGTTCACAATGTTCAATCTGCCAAACCGATCAACAATCTCAGGCCCATAGAAGGTAACAACCCAAGTCCAATAAGCGTCCATGTTCTCCCACCACCCCGTGATACCACGTAGGTTAGGCTCCGTGCGTAGCCGCTCCAACGCACCAGATAGAACTTCGTCGGTCTCGACCTTGCGCCGACTAGGCCTCTTCATGAGTTTGCGTAAAACCCGGTCCAGTTTGGCTGTTCCCTTGGAAAAGTCGAAGGAGTAGGCTTCTCGGTAGCGAGTGAATTCGTCAAAGGACATGAAGTTATCCCTGTCATGCTGTGACTCTGGTGTCCAGTCGGGATCGTCCAGAGAGTATCTTGTTTGCCTTGTCTGGCCGTTCATAAATCTCTCCTTGTATTTCTCATATGCAAAACGCTCGGCTTCCTCGAAGTCAGTCATGAGTTTGAGAGGGTCTTCAAGCACCTGATCATGAATCTGCAAGTGAGTGATAAAGGGAGATTGCAGATCAAGGCCGCCCAACCCCATGGGGAAGTAGAGGTAGCCGTCAGGAACATCAGTGATATCAAAACGCTCACTGATCGTTCTCTTCAGGTATTCGGCCACACTTGTGACTGCGCCGTCAGATAGCTTGGCAAATACTTCACGCTCAATCTTCTTGTGCGTAGAGAGCATGTTGTCAACATGCTCACGCCCGAAGCAGTTTGCTGCTTTGCCAAAATTGGATATGAAGAATGTCGCGGCGTAGCTGTTCCATGCCTGGATGAAACCAAGAACACTCTTGCGCTTATCGTACAACTGCTTGTGGAGCTCCTTGATGTGGGCATCGACCATGGTCTGATCGATCTCAAAGCGGCCGGTCTTGGGAGACAAGCGTAAGAAGCCCCAACGAATATCGCCTCCAGGCAGTGACTCATCAATAGGCAACTCAACATTGCTATCCTTCGAGATTCGGATTGATCCACTCTTGGCAGGATTAGTTTCGACTCCAGTCACGTTGGTAAACTCATCCACAGTCTCCCAAGCCTTGACGACGACCTCGTGATCATGAGACCAGAACCAAAAGTTGTCGTGCATCCTCCACAGGTTGCTTGAAGTAGACTGGTTGACCGCAAAGTCAAGACAGAAAAGAGTTGTCTCGCCGAACACATCACTGAGCACATGGGAGGCAGGTGTTCCTCTGCGGCGCTTACGCGCAGTAAAATCATCCTCGTCAATAAATTTGAGAGGAGCTTCGAGGAACTTCTTGAAGAAGCTAAGCCAGGTATCAGAGACACCAAGGTACTTGAGAATTGTCAAGACAGTGTCGTGTGGCAATTTCGGGTTCCAGCTCTCAAAGACGGAGTGGAATGCTGTCATTTCGCCGTAAAGATGAGTGTTGATTGTAATCTCGGTCGACAAGAGATGAAGCAAAGTCTGCTTCAGGAACATCGGACTGCGAGGGTTGCCTTCGTCCTCATCATCATCATCATCAAGTTCGTCTTCGTCAAACTCTTCATCCCCATCTTCTTCTGCCTCCTCTAAATTCTCGGCAACAGACATGTTTTGGACCCTGCGATGTCTCATTGCACCACCACCACCAAGACCCGCCTGGCGTGGCATTGAGGCCATGGCTTGTGGGGCCATTTGCCTTACCACTCCCCCCCGGCGGCCTCCGTGCGATTTCCGGGCCGTCTGTTTTGCTCGCGGCTTCCGCTTTAACGACTGGTCGGTGAACTGTTCATACTCTGCCTCTTCTTCACCCTCAGCCGAATTAAGGACCTCTTGTTCATAGTTCATGAGCTGGGCCATGAAGTAGTTTTCCCCATTGGCCTCCTCCCTACTACTTTGTAGGGAAGGCTCGGAAGATAAATGACCCAGGTAATAACCGAGACGTCGCTTCTCTTCACGTGTAATGTTCTGGCGCATTGAGTTCCAAGCTCCATTACGGAAATCCTTGAAGGCTCTCTTGAGCATGACACTCCACTTCACGCCGATGTACTGAAGGAATATAGCCTGAAGAAGATCTTCATGCATATGGATGTTGTAGATACCACTTATCTTGCGGTTCATTTCCAAGGGAACAGGAGACTCTGAGTTCCAGGTCCAAGTTTCCAAAGAATTGATGCGCATGTTGAGGACGTCGGCGATCTCCTTGAGGATCATATCATTGGTTTCAAAGTCCTTGAGAACCTCTCGTTTCTCGTTCGACAAAAGGTCAGACGAGTGAAGACCGGCGATGACCCATTTTATCGAAGCTACTGTGAATTGATTCGGGGTTGAGATAAGTCCTTCAAATCTGGAAACAGCTTGGCGAAGTCTTTTAAGGTAGCCAGTAATGGTCTTCCTTCTCTGCTCTTCCACCACACGATTCCTTTCTTCTAGCGCCTTCTCACGGTTTTTGCGAGTATCGCACTGCTTTCGTTGTTCCTCGTCGTCCTTTGCCGCATCCAGGTCCTCGGGTGGTGGAGGCAAGTTGCTCACGTAAGCCTTCTTTTCGTGGAGGCCAACGCCAAACAGATTGTCGAGATATTGAGTGATGGCCTTGGTATCGACCTGAGCTGGTTCGAACACAATGTTCTCCCAGTCAATTTTGGATTGAAGCTTGGCTTGTTCACCAAGATCCTCAAATCCACTCATCTCAACATCTGCGCGCAGTGTTAGAAGAATTGACCGGTATAAGCATAAGAGACGAAATAGTTTAGAGAAGCATTTAGGCTACTTTATTTTGGTAGCCTAAGCCTTAGAGGATACGTACCTAAATTTGGTTCCTCCTTGTCACTGGATAGCCACTCAGTAACAAGCTCTCCGTAGAGCCAAGCATACTGGTACTGAAGAGCCTGCATATCTAATTGGCGAATAAGCAACTTCTCCCAGTCAGCCAGCATCTTCGGGGACACAGAGGGGTCGGTCTTGGCCTGGTCGATAAAGCGATCGAGGTTCTTCAGGCTGATCTCTAGTTGCTTGAACTTGGTCTGGCCAACGATGACCTTCTTGTCGTTTTTATCGAGTTTGATGGCGAAGGACTTTTTGACGCCATCGCTCAGCGTGACAAGACGCTTGACGGCATCCTGTTCTTCTTCGATGGAGGAAAGGATAGATTTCTATTAATGTTTTTGAAGGTCAGTTATCAAGTTATACAGTTCAAACTTTAGTAAGTACGCATTACGGGGATCTTTATCACCAGATGTGTCACTAGCAGACCCCGAGATGTACAGTTCAAACCAACACAATTAACTGACCTTTGCTTCTTCAAAGCGAGAGCGACGCTTGGATAGCTCTTGTAGCTTGGTGTTGGTGATTTCTTGGAGCGTCTCCGAGAAGACGCTACCGGAGGATGCCATGGTCCTCTAAAGCTTAGGTTAGTAGCCTAAGTGCTAGTCTAAGCTAGCATAAAGTGACCAAAGAATTTCGTCTCTTATGCTTTTGGGGGCTCCCAAAAATCGGAGATTGATGATGAAACGGAGATGGAAGAGGAAGAGGGGAAACGGCAGAAGGATGAGGTAGCCTGTCGTATATATACCTAGGAGGAGGAGGGAGGTGGTGTCCTCAGGCCACAAATTGCTGGTGAGCTGCCTGTAAGCCAAGAGCTTTCTTTTCCAATGGTGCCTACCCAATCTGATTTGCTCGCCAAGATGATATAGGTAGCTTGATGGTGATGCTCCTGCCGCGGACCAACTGTTGGATGTGATTGACGAAGATTGATTGATGTTGTGGAAGGTCTCGGCGACTGCTCCTTCTGATAGTGAGCTGAACTGAAGTGGGGTTAGCGTAGATCCTGACTGACGTCAATCAGCGCTTTGATTTGTCAACCAGGCGCATTAAGTGGGTATGATTAGGCTGCACTTGCACCTCTTGTCTTGTCTCGATATATTCATGGGCTTAACAGACGAGAGCATATATGGAAGGTGCCGCTATGTACCAGCTTCGAGGCCTAGGAGACTGGCTTTTTCAGAAAAGATGTTAGTAACTCACCTGGCACCAAGGATAAGTTGACCTGAAGGTTTGCACAAACTCCGTCAAGTATACAGCCAAAAGGTCATGTCTTATAATTGTTCAGGTGGGTAATAAAAGACGTGTTCTTTAAGGCTTAGGCTATAGAAATAAAGCGGCCTAAGTGATAGCCTAAGCTATCATAAGGTAACTAAATTATTTTATCTCTTATGCTTTCGGTGGCTAATTCTTCTAGCACATTGACTGGTCAACTTAATATCCGTGGTATCATAGACGAGACCATATTGGAATGGTGCCCCGATATTAGCTCCGCATTCGGGCCAGACTGGTTACTCTATCAAAGATCATCGTATCTGACATAACACCGAGGAAAATTCAACGATATCTTGCGCAAGGAGAGCCTTTTGTCCTATCAGACGGGCACAAAATTTCTCCTTTAAGATTTCGTCGTTGGAATAAAGTAGCCTAAGTGCTGGTCTAAGCAGACATAAGATAGTCAAATGATTTCATCTCTTATCCTTTCACTGGCCAATTCTTCTGATACCCTGACGCCTGACTGGACGCTTCACGATCCTAAATTTCGTCCAGCTGCGCCATAAAATAATCAAAATATCGACGCTGCTCATCTTCTGATGTCTCTGACACCACGTCATCTTTCTTTTTTTCGAACCATAAAGAAACACCAAGCTCGTTCAAGACTCCAATGTCGGGGTCCCACGTCGCCTCCAGACGTTTCTTGATCTCCTCCACCTTACCCGGCCAAATGTCATTCCAGAATACCAACGCACGACTACCTAACCATTTGTCATCGGATTATGCACCCGGAACGGTTGATCCACCTGGGAGCTTATGTTCTAAAGACTCATAGCAGCTAAGCATGAAATCTTCAAACTCTGCGACAAGACTATCCAGGTATACCAACTTTTCCAAGTCATCCCTGCTAGCTTCTATATATTCTCCTACATTCTCATTTTCGTCCAATACTTCACCGAAGCCACTGAGGCGGCAGCTATGTAAGCATTTGTGTGTCATTCCGAGGGCTTCGAATGTGGCCTGGCGGATTAGGCAGGTGAGTTGAACTTGGTTCAGGACATGTCTAAGATACTCCAGAAACGGGTGAAAAAGTCTACTAGGAGACTTATCATTCCAATAACTTGCCAACCACCTCCCTAACATGTCGAAAGGTTTGCATCCTCCAGGGGCACATAAGCAGCTACATCTTTCGGTAGTTGTGCTTTCCAGGATTTCGACTGTGGCGGCCAAATCATTGATGAGGTGGTCGATTTTTGAGAGATCGTAGTAGCGCGCGTAATGTCCAGCTCTGTCAGCCAGACTGAAATCAGCTCCTTCCAACCGGCTGTACTGGCTTGTCCACTCCCAGAACCTTGGAAGGTTTTTATGGAGCCATATCGCATATTGCAGTGATAGATTGTTCATAAAACGTTTGATAAAGTCGAAATAGTCGATGTCGATGTCGATTCTGTCAGGAAATTGTAGGTGTTCAACATCCGAAAAGCCAAAGCTCAAGAAGATAGATGCATCTTCAGGGTTTGTGAGAGATAAATACACTGACAGATGGATTGACCCTTCCTCGACGACGTGGCGGAGATCATTGTGCATGGCTGTTGACAAGCGGCCGAAACTCGTAAGACGTTTTCGATGAAGCTCCTGATCCACTTCGACCGCATAGAAATCAAGCTCGCCTGTTGACGAATGAATAGGCCAACATCCAAACTTCAATAAATTCTGTCGAGCCACATCTCTCAAATCACGACGACGACTTCTCAACGACTGAGAGACCAGCGCTTTGCAATGCTTAGAGGCAATGGCGAACGAATTGTCGTCTAAGGCCAGGAAATCCCTGTATGGTATGATTGGACAATCTGCATTCAGTAGAACTTTGACCGCCGCGACGCAGGGACATCCGGATCCATCTTCACCGTTGTCAGAATTACAAATCAAGCCACTGATCTTCATAGCTCTGCCCAGTGGTGTCATAAGACTACAGTTCCGTTGGACGAGTTGGGCAGGCCTTGCTCTGCTGACGATAAGCTTTAAGATCTCCGGCTTTTCAACAGCAACATAGAGCGCGGTCGAGCCATTTGAGTTCATTTCTCCGATGCACTCAGGGTGAGTGTTGACCAGTTCTTTCACCCTTGTTTCGTTACCACGAACGATTGCCTGAGTCAAAGGCCTATACAAAGCTATCCGAATTTTAGCAATTCCGGTGTTGCTTTCAAGTCTCGTCGTTTTGGTCAGGCCACATACCTTCCGTGACCCTCTTGGATTCCCGGTCAATTTCGGCCATATTTCCAAACGATAAGTCATAATCCGCAGAATAGTAAACTTCTTCCGGGATACAGGTCTCAGCATCGTCGAAACACAATTTTCTCAGGACTGATGCTGAGACTGCAGATCGTTGGGCCGCCAAGTGAAGTGCCAGCCTAGCCCTCAGATTAGCCCCTCGATGGCCTAGAATCTGAATATACGTACTGCCCATTGGAGCTCGGAAGGTTCACTGGGGCTCCTATCTCTATAAGAAAGTCAAGTAGTACCTCTGACTCTGGGGAGTGTTTTAACCCCCGAGGCGGGAAAATGCCTATCTACAAATAACAGTTATTATCCTATATCTACTTGCTGAAAACATCGACTCACCGCATCAGCCACCACGTGAAGCAGCGACTCCCCATCCTCATCGACATCAGTAGGTCTTGCTCTTCCCGATCGAAACAGTTGTTGCAGTTTACAAATCCCGGCCTTGAGGCATAGTTCTCTGTATGTATTCAGAGATTGGTGGTTTACCCAAGGCAAGAGGAAGAGAACGACTCTGAAAGCCGGTGCCGTTCTTTTATCAATTACTCCAAAGCACTTGATCGATGGACTGATAGATAGCGCACCTGCGTCAGTCTTTGTGCAAAGGCTTAGTTGAATGGCGCTGTTCAGTGATTCGATGATACCTGTAAAGCTAAGAGTTCACCTTTGCGAAGATTTGAGGTTGGGCATATAAAGGGGGCATGCTTCTTCGTGCGCCTTGTTGGTCACAATGTTGTGTTTCAGATGGAAAGAGCTGAAATGAAGGTTTCTGCTGGTGCTCGACTTTCTTACAAGGCAAGTGCAGGTCGAGGTGTAAGAGCCTAGTTCCGCAATTGCACTTGATCTAGAGGCCAGTCTTGCAACGACAGAGACGCGGCCACTGTTGGGTGTAGTTAACTGTGATAAAACTTCGTTTGTTGCGCTATTTCGCTGAACAGCTGCGAGCTCTGCCTCTTGTAGTGCCTGTCGAATATTCTCCGTTTGAGCTTGGAGTCGGGATTCGATGACCAAATTAATCTGCGGGATGATTTATGGGATAATTTTATCGATCGATCCTTGTAGTAAGGGAAGACTTGACTGTATAGTGTTGATAGGAAGAGCCAAGCCTCCTACTGCAGCGTCTAAGCTTAATACTGTATCTGTTGTCTGCTGTAATTTCGTGCTGTTCTGGGATAAGGCATTCGTATTTGCCAGATCTATTTCTCTGTATCTTGTTAGAGAATATTCGAATCGATTTGTTCTATCAGTACCGACAATTGTAGATGCTGGATGGCCATGCTGAGAGGTTGGCAATGACGATCCAACGTGTTCTCCAACTCTTCTAAATGTGCTTTCCGTAGCGGAAAACGGATTTTCTGGAGACCATTTTCCAGTCGATTCTGAGACTTTTTGGTGTGTTCAAACTCTCTCAGTTCCTTGAGCCCTTCTTCACATTTGTTAAGACAAAGTACGATATGGGATACAGCTTGATAGCGAGTGGGATCCAAGTGACCGCTCTTGAAAAAAGCATCGAGTAATTGGAAACAGCCTTCTAGAGACTCAGCCTGACGCGTAAGTCGAGCAAGTGTATCATCGCGGTCTTTCAGTGCGCCGAGGTAGCTCACGAGTCCGGAGCATACCTTGAGGCCTGTCGGTATGATGGCGAGAGCAAGCTCAGTCATGTTGAGGAGCAGGGAGTTTGGTTGCAGGAAGGAAGTCATCTTCAGATTCAAGTTGGGAGGAAGAAAGAATAAGATATCGATCGTAAATCAGGCTACCAATAGAATTTCACCACGTCCTAATGGCGCTGCTACCTGTCGTGCAACATCACTACAGGAAGGCATAATTGGATATTGCTGACCTGCGCATACGGGTGTACTTGCTTGCTCACTGCCTGACAGTCCGCCCGATCAATGGCGTCCAGCAAAATAGTCAGTTTCAACCCCCCCCCCCGTTTAAACTTGTCGTCATCGCAACCGCGAATCAAGCGTCAGGATGTTATACAAACGGCCGCCTGAAGCATAAGAGACGAAATTGTTTGGTCACTTTATGCTAGCTTAGACCAGCACTTAGGCCACTTTATTCTTGTAGCCTAAGCCTAAGGGGATAATCCTGCTGTTACCCACCTGGTAAGGCCTCTTTAATATACAACTAACAGATTATGAATTAGAAGAACGGTCATCGAATATATCAATTACTTAATTAAGCTCAGGTCCCTCAACTTAACCGTTGAACTTTCTGACCTTGAAGGGGCTGACAGTGGCCGCAGGGCCAACGCACTTGTTCGCCAAGGCAGCCTTACCCTCAGTGCTAGTAGCACTAACACAGTCCACACCAATATCCTTGACACCATCACACAGGATAACAGGCTCTCCACCACAAGGAGTCTTGATGTCGAAGTTCTTGAACTTGATGTTCTCGCAAACAGCGTCCTTGCTGTCTGAGCATGTCAGCTTGGCAACGACGTTGCCTCGCTTGCCGGAGCTGTAACCAGTGAAGTTTTCTATACATAGGTCAGTTTTGTACGGGCTTATGGAGTGGTTAGGGAAGACTTACCGAAGAGGATGTTGGAAATGTTCATCTGGGAAGGATACTTGTTGCAAGTCTCGGTATCGATGTTGAAGTAGCAAGAGTCGATGAAAGCAGTGTACTCGTTGTTACCACCGTAGAAGTTGCGGAAAGTCACGTTGTCGATGAAACCGTAGCCAACATCAGGACCAGCCCAGGTCTTGAGACGAGAGGCGTGCTGACCGTTGAGCATCCAAAGGTTCTCGATGAGGACGTCCTTGACGTAGGAGAACTCGCCCTTGTACTGGCCGAGCGAACCAATGGACTGGCCGTGGGTACCGTTGCAGTACATGGTGTCGACGTGGATATCAGAAGCGTTGCTCTTGGGAGAGAAGCAATCATCGCCAATGTCGATCCAGGCACGCTCAACCTTGACCTTCTCGACGTTCAGAGAGTCGAAGAAGTCAGTGTTCTTGGGGAGAGCAGTGGCGTTGGTAGAGCGAGCAGTGGTGACAATGTCCTTGAAGGTAATGTCCTTGGCTAAATTCATTGTAAGCTTTGGACCTGGAATCGTTTTCGAGGGGTTGCTTACAGGTGACGAAAAAGTTGGTCCAGCAGGGAGAGTCCTTGAAGTGAATGCCCTCGATATCAATACCAGTAGCATTCTGGGCGTAGAAGAGGATAGGTCGAAGGTAGGCGTTGTCCTTGTCGAGAATCTCCTTGCCGGAGAACTCGTTCCACCATCTCTGACCGTTACCGTTCAGAACACCCTTTCCGTAGATCTTGATCTTCTCACCACCCCACTTCCAGAACATGATAGAGTTCTAGATCGATTAGTCAACATTCATTGCCATTGAGTGTTTAACATACCTGGAAAGGATGCGTGAAAGCATTCTTCTGCCAGTAGGCAGTATCATTGGTGAACTTGATCTCTCCATCAAGATGAACGTGCACATCGTTCAGGAAAGTAAGATCAAGAGGTTTGCCAATGACAAAGGTCTTGCCCTTTGGCAGATGAAGAGTACCTCCATTGTTAGCCTTCTTTATGCCCTTGTAGAACTCGGCAGAGACATCATCCTTGTCGTTCTTGCTGTGGCGAATGGTGACCACCTTGCGATGGCTTCGCTTAACAGGGTTCTCGTAAGGGTGCTTGGCTCGGAACTCCTCAACGCTGCGAGGCACGCCAGCAGGAAGCTCGATCGCTTCGGCGATGGCGCCTGCGAAGAGGGACAGAGAGGTGAGGAAGCTTGAGACCTTCATTGTGATGGTTTGTCAAAGGAGGCAAAGAAGGTTGAGAGACTTAAAATTGGAATGATATGGGTTATGGCATGTTTATATAGATAGAGTGGATATCTTCGGAGCATGGTCTCAATGCATACTGCTATCCACCCCCATTCTATCAAAATCGCCTGGATTGAGTCGTTCCGTTACATTACATGAAGTGCCAAGCCGGTCCCTTGATGAGATGAACTGTTTATAAGCTTGCTACAATTGAGTCATCCTATTGGTGGAGAGTTATTTATCCGCGGCTCTGGTTCCCGTGGAATCTTGGTTTCCCCATTATTAGCTGCTGATCATTCGCTCCCCCGCCCCCAAGTAAAACGTCCCCCGCGAAAAGAGACCCCAACTTGGCAAAGATTATATACTCGCGGCAAGTTGCCGGATCGCGAAATGGACGGAGCTTTGAAAGATGGGATGGTCTCTGGCGGTCTGGATGTTGAGAGGGTCCTTGTGGTTGGGCAGCTGAGCGAGGTTGACTGGGGATACCTTGTCGGTTTCAGACGTGTAATTAAACTGACCCAACAGCCTATCGTAAACCTTATTGAATTTTTGCCTGTGACATACGGAGCACAGGGTATTCGCTGAGGTCATTAACCCACTTCGAATCTATCATGAAATGTCATTATTCTAGTATGGTAGTCTATCAATTCAAATCCTGCTCGGCAGACCTTTCCTTCTCCCTCGTAGCCTTCTCATCTGCTGTAAGATCAGCCTTTGCTGAATCCATCTTGACTGTCAAGAAGATAAGAAGTGAAGCAACAGACAATCCAGCACCTGTCCAGAATCCAATCTGATACTGACTTCGTGCATCAACATTCTCAGCTCCTTTGATATCCTTCCTAACAGAAACCGCCATCTCGCCGACGCCTAGCCAAAAGGCCATACCAAGATATAACAAACTTGTGATAAGTGCACCTGCAACTGCTTGAAGATGGCCGGGAAGAGATGTCGTGATGAAGACATTGGTGACGTTGAATGCGATGTCGACTCCGATTGTGGAGAGAATCATGGCTGGGAAGACGAAAGCCCAGTATAGGAAGGTGTTGGACTTTCCACTGTCGGGAATAAGTGCGAAGAGAATGGAAGATCCCAGAAATCCTAGTCCTGAGATAACCAAAAGTAGTCGTCCACTCAGAATATGAAGGACAAAGCCGCCAACGACAGCCAGAATGAAGCCACCTGCTGCCAACGGAATAAACCAAGCTGCAGTGAGCAGCGGGCCAATATACAAGACAGATTCGATACTATCAAAAGTATTAGTTAGGTTTTCAAAGATAATAGAGAATCGACTCACTAGAAAGACGCGTAGAACAACCACAGTCCGAAGCAGCCGTAACACATAAAAAGTGCAAGAACCAGTCGAGCCATATACTTTGTCTTGAATACCTCGGCCGGCATGAGAGGCTGGCTGGCTCTCCATCCTTCGATGTAGACAAACAAAGCCAAGCACAGAACTCCGATGATCAGAGTAACATAAACATAAGGCGTTCTCCAGCCCTGAGGAGCATTCCCACCATCTGTCAGAGCAAAGACCACAAGACTGAGTCCAGGGATAACAGTAGCAGTGCCTAGCCAGTCCATCTTCAACCCAGGCGTCGGATCACCATGACTCTTCGGAATGGTCAAAACGCCAGTGATGAAGATGGTCGCACAAAAGAAGGCACCGATGAAGAAGTACCACTTCCATCCAAGAACCTGAGCAGAGAGAGCACCAAAGAAGATTCCAGAGTAGAACCCAATGCAAGAAAAAGCGCCAAACATGCTAAAGACAAGATTCTTGCGAGGACCAGGTCGATAAATGCGAGACATAATAGCCACACTCGACGGCAAAAACGCAGAAGGTCCCAGACCCTGCATCGCCCTCACAGCAATCAACATAGTCGGATTCCGACTAAACCCTCCAACGATACCCCAAATAATCAACCAAGCATGTCCACCAAGAAAGATGAACCGTCCACCATGAATCTCAGATAATCTCGCAAACGGTAGTAGCAAAACTGCAGTGGTGAGGTTAATCACAGCAGCAGGCCACGTTCTGACTGAATCTGGTATTTCAAGAGAGTTGGCGAGGGAGGGTAGGATGATGTTGAAGCCTGAAACAAAATATTCGCTAACCATCATTGAGCCCACGACTGCGAAAATGAAACCCAGTTCGGACCAGAGGGATGGGAAACATGATGGGCGTTGGCGACCTAGACGATCGAGCTCTTTTTGGTCGATGAGGGAGGGTGAGGTGCCGTCAAGAATACCGGAGGGTGTGCCGTCTTTCTCAGTCATATCGTCGTGAGTTGAAGAGTTTGGTGAGATGATGAAATCTTCTGTCTTTGTCACTTTATACCGATTCAGTTGTGGGTCAAAGATTGGATCCGCTTGAAATGGATGAGACGGGACTGCTCCCGAGATCAATAGCGGTCAAACATGAATCTTTGAATAATATTTATAACCACTTGAGACATCTACACTGCATGATGTACCATTGTCAAGATTACAAATACCGCCCTGAACGATTTCGAGCTGGTATTGACGCCTTGAAGCAAACGGACCTTCGGACTTTCGGACACAGCTAGTCTGAGAATGGTAGTTTACCGCGAGTCAACGAATAAGCTTAAACTGGTAGTTCGCTTACGCTGACTGTATGCACTTCGGTGAGACTAGTAACGGAAATAAAGCGGACAGATGTGGGGATAGAAGAGTCCGACATCAAGAATCTCAATTTTGATGGTGCTTTAATGGAAACGAGTATGACTCTCACATGTCAAAGCTATCAAGGTGCATTACATGATTATGAAGCTTGATAGGGAAATGTCCGAATGTGAGATCGAGACGTCTACACAAGGCTATAAATAAGCCTTATCGTTAACGATGATCTTTGGTCACTTTGTGTTCTCGCAACCGATGGTCATGTCAGTCACGGATGTGGAGTCGTGAGGAAGAGGGACCAAAAATTATGTAACTTTGGACACTGTCACTGCGTCACAATTTCTTGTTGTATCATACACAAGAGTTGCATTGTAAGAAATTTCCCAATGAATAGCTCGAGTGTAACGAACGACATAGGTCTGTTTCTTCAAGTTCTAAGCATTGGAATAATTGAATGCCTCGAACTGCAGGGTAATTAGCAAGTCTTGTGAATCTGACGTCTCTTATCAGATAAGATAGAAACCGATAAAAGAGTACCGGGAAGTGGAGACAAGCACCCCCAACGTTGTACCTGCCGCTCGGTTGCCCTGTCACTTTCCAATTAACGCGTGAGGACGCGTGCCCCTGCCATGTTCCTGGATCTTGCCGCGAAAGGACGCGACATCCAAATGTCAATTTAGTTCAGCGACATTGCGTCTCCCAACCTGAAGCTTCCATCTACACTTCTCAACTCACCTTACTTGACCTATCATTCCATTCCATCTTGACTTTTTTTGTCTTGTCAATCGCCTGCCCATCATCTCGTAGGCGTCATAGAATTCTGATCTTTATCACTTTTGGGTGATTCACGGCTGTCCGGCCTTCCAGCACCCTCAATCAGCCAATTCTGTTGGAACCGTTCACCATCATGGCCAGCGACCGATCAACGCCGGCGCGAACGCCCGCTAAATCGGCCAAGGCTTCTGCGCCTCCTTCTTCAACCAAGCAGAGATCAATCGTCTCCTTCTTCTCAAAAGTTCCTCCGTCATCCCCCGCTGCCGCATCTTCGCCCTTGGCAAAGCCTTCTTCCACCCCCAAGCAATCTTCTTGCTTGAAGGAGAATACAAAAGCCAACACTCTTCCCAAGAGCACGCCTTCATCTAAACCCAAGTCAACTCCTACAACCGCTAAGCAGACTACCCCCGTGCCCGACAGCGACGCCATCGAGCCTCCAAGCTCGCAAGAGAATCTTGATGCAACCGTCAAGGTAAATTATTCGTCCTTCACCGGAACCTACATAAGCTAACGAATCACTAGAAGTCTGCCTCCAAAATGAAGCACGACGCCCTGCCCAGTAGTCCGACTCGAAAGGTGAGAAACTCGCGATGTCCTCCGCTCACACCAGTCACTAATGCTCCAAAGGTCAAGAAGGTTGTTAGTTATGCCGAATCCTCCGACGAAGATGAGCCTTTCCAGTTTGGTGGCGCTTCCACCCAGCGACGACGACGAGCAAGAGTTGTACCTGTTGTCAAAGACGAGGATGATTACGAGGAAGAAGAGGAGGAAGCAGTGCAAGATGAAGATAGTGGTAAGAACATCATTACCCGCAGCGCAAACTTATTGCTAACAGCTGCAGACACTATGGATGACTTTATTGCATCAGACTCAGACGAAGATACCTCCAGAGCCAAGAAGAGAAAGCGACCCTCGAAAGCATCCGCCCCCCGCAAACGATCCAACAAATCTTCACCCATTCCCGAACCCGAGGTCGACGTTAAAGAAAGCATCATTGAAGAAGACGAGGAGATGGAGGATGCCGAGCCCTCGACTGCATCTCAATGGAATTATAACCCCGACTCGACTGATAAGCAAGCGGTTGTAAAGCCTGCTGAAAGGGCGGCGAACAAGGACCCCAAGTTCAAGGAGAAGGCACATACAAAAGATCCCGATCAGAGATATGACTGGCTTGCCAATATTAGGGACAAGGAGAAGAGGAAGCCGGATGACCCAGACTACGACAAGCGAACCATCTACGTCCCTCCTTCTGCTTGGAATAAGTTTTCTCCATTTGAGAGTCAGTACTGGAAGATCAAGCAGAACCTTTGGGACACCATTGTGTTCTTCAAGAAGGGCAAGTTCTACGAACTTTACGAGAATGATGCCACTGTGGGACACCAGGAGTTCGATTTCAAGATGACCGATCGAGTCAACATGCGCATGGTTGGTGTGCCCGAGAGCTCGCTTGACTACTGGGTAAACCAGTTTATCGCCAAGCAGTACAAGGTTGCTCGTGTTGACCAAATGGAGACCAACTTGGGCAAGGAGATGCGCGAGCGACAAGACAAGAGCAAGAAGGCAGACAAGGTCATCACTCGTGAACTTGCGTGCATTCTTACCGCTGGCACCCTCGTCGATGGTGGCATGTTGCAGGACGACATGGCTTCATACTGTGTGGCTATCAAGGAGTCTGTCGTAGACGATCTCCCTGCTTTCGGTATTGCCTTTGTCGACACTGCCACTGGTCGTTTCTACCTCTCCAGTTTCGTGGATGATGTTGATCTGACCAAATTTGAGACTCTTATTGCCCAGACCGGCCCTCGAGAGTTGCTTATTGAGAAGTCGCACCTGTCTACCAAGGCACTGCGCATTCTCAAGAATAATACCAGCCCTACGACTATCTGGACACATCTCAAGCCAGGTGCCGAGTTCTGGGAAGCGGATACGACCCGACGCGAGCTTGACGTTGCGAACTACTTCAAGTCGGAGGGTGCTGACGAGGAGGTCTGGCCCGAGACTCTCCAAACCCTCCGAGACGATGATGTCGTCATGTCAGCAATTGGAGCATTGATCTACTATCTCCGCTTCCTCAAGCTTGAAGGACCTTTGCTATCGCAGGGCAACTTCGAGCTTTACAGCCCTATTCAGAAGAATGGTACTCTTATCCTCGATGGACAGACACTCATCAATCTCGAGGTCTTTTCCAACTCCGTTAATGGCGGTTCCGAAGGTACGCTGTTCAGTCTTCTTAACAAGTGTGTCACGCCCTTCGGAAAGCGTCTCTTCCGTTCATGGGTGGCTCACCCGCTTTGCAACATTGATCGCATCAACGAGCGTCTTGATGCTGTCGAGATGCTCAACGCCGATCAGACAGTTCGTGAACAATTCGCCTCGCAGCTCGTCAAGATGCCCGACCTGGAGCGACTCATCTCACGAATCCATGCTGGCGCTTGTAAACCCGAGGACTTTGTCAAGGTCCTGGAAGGGTTTGAGCAGATTGAGTATACCATGGGTCTTTTGGGAGCCTATAAGGGAGGCAATGGTCTTGTTGACCGTCTCATCTCGTCCATGCCAAACCTCGACGAGCCTCTAAACTATTGGAGGACAGCTTTTGACCGAAGCAAGGCTCGCGAAGAGAAGCTCCTCATTCCTGAGCGTGGTATCGAGGAGGACTTCGACGAGAGCTCAGACCGTATCGAGGAGATAAAGCAACAGCTCGAAGACCTCCTAGCAGAGAAGAAGAAGGAGTTCAAGTGTAAGCTTCTCAAGTTCACACATGTGGGCAAAGAAGTCTACCAAATAGAGGCACCGAAGAGCGTTAAGGTCCCTTCAAGCTTCCGTCAGATGTCCGCCACAAAGGATGTCAAGCGATATTACTTCCCCGAACTGTCTCAACTTGTGCGAGAGCTCCAGGAAGCAGAGGAGACTCACTCCCAGCTCGTAAGAGAGGTTGCTTCGCGCTTCTTTCAAAAGTTCGATGTTGACTATGACACATGGCTAAACGCCATCAAGATTATTTCGCAGCTGGATTGTTTAGTAAGCTTGGCCAAGGCATCGGCTTCACTGGGCCAGCCCAGCTGCCGACCCGAGTTTGTGGATGAGGAGCGCAGCACTGTTGACTTCCAAGAACTTCGACACCCTTGCATGATGAACACTGTCGACGACTTTATTCCCAATGACATCAAGCTTGGTGGTGAACAAGCCAAGATCAATCTCTTGACCGGAGCCAACGCTGCCGGAAAGTCTACAGTCCTTCGCATGGTATGTATCTCGTCAATTCTTTTTCATTTTACTAAGCTAACAATTATTCTAGTCTTGTGTCGCTGTTATTATGGCCCAGATCGGTTGCTATGTCCCTGCCACCTTTGCTCGCCTCACTCCCGTGGATCGAATCATGTCGCGTCTTGGAGCCAACGACAACATTTTTGCCGCTCAGTCGACCTTCTTTGTTGAGTTGTCTGAGACCAAGAAGATTTTGTCTGAGGCTACTCCTCGGTCGCTGGTCATTTTGGATGAACTCGGTCGTGGAACCAGCTCTTACGATGGTGTCGCCGTCGCCCAAGCTGTTCTTCATCACGTCGCTACTCACATCGGATGTGTCGGCTACTTTGCCACTCATTACCACTCCCTCGCGACAGAATTTGAGAACCACCCCGAGATTCGAGCACGCAGGATGCAGATCCACGTCGACGAAGACGAGCGACGTGTTACCTTCCTATACAAGCTCGAAGACGGTGTCGCTGAAGGCAGTTTCGGTATGCACTGCGCTGCCATGTGTGGTATTTCTTCACGTGTGATCGACCGCGCTGAGGTTGCTGCGAAGGAGTGGGAGCACACCAGTCGACTCAAAGACAGTTTGGAGAAGGCAAAGACAGGATGCTACATCCCACTGGGTATTCTCAGTGACGTCGGCGCACTACTCGGCGACAAGGGAGAAATGGGCGACGATGGAGTCAACGTTCTTCTCAACGCTATTGAAGCACTATAAATTATAATAATAAGACGGACAGGGAACAGACAAGATTAGAGGGATATTGGCTTTTTTGCTAGGCGTGTTGGCGTCGTCTTCATGTAATCGGAATGAGACACCTCTGATAGAGTTGTCGTAAAGGGATCAATAGGCGTTGCAATGGAGTGTGTCCGCCATTAAGGCGAAGGAAGGATTGGGACTTCTTAGATCAATGTGATGAGAGGCAATTCAGATAGAATGAGATCTATTCTACGGTATTACAAAATGTCAATTGTGTTCATTCCTCTAACTCCCCAGACGTATCCATACTCCATATAAACACCATTGTGTTATTTTATCTGTAGACTTTGAAGGACCTGCTCCTCAAAAAACTCCAAATAGTAGTATAAACAAATATCGCCAGATAATTCACAAACGCGCCTTAAGATTCTATCTATCAGGGTCCGAGCTTTCCTCAGTGACAGAGGGTGCTTTAGATGTTGCCTTGGAAGGCGTTGCAGAGGGAGCCGATGAAGTAGCCCTCTGCTGTCGAATTCTACTCGACGCTCTAGAAGGCGGCGCGCCGCGAGTCTTCTTAGCCCTCTTGGCTTTCGGAGTCTTCGTCGCTGTTACACAAGTCAGTCATGGATCCAATTTGTCGTAAGGTGGACTTACCAGTCTCAGTGCTCTCCTTCACTTTCTTCGGAGCTGGTTCGTCGGTGTCATCCGCATCGGCCGCAGGCCTCTTCAGCCCCGATGAACTCGCGTCACTCTGGACAGCTGGAGTGTCATCCCCATCAGGTTTGGTAGCATCCGGTTTAGGAGCAGGCCTCTTCGGATACACAGGCTTCGGCAATTTCTTAAAGTCCCTCCTTGTCATAGGGATGAGGTCATACTCATCCTGGAAGTTCGGGATGTCATTTACATCAGGCTGAATGTCATCGCCAGAGTCCGAGTCGCTCTGGTACCTGTACAGACCATCGCTGGGTTTGTATCCAAGGTAAAAGTTCCGTCGACGGCGACCGCTGGGGGTATCATCCCAAGGTCCACCGGGAGCGTCCCAATTGCCTGGGAACGGGGGAAAACCTTCGTACGGAGGCCAAGGAATACCATGCCAGTCCTTGTTCTCGTCGTTATTGGGGTCTGAAGCCCAAACTGTAGCGTTGTGGTGTTTGTCGTTGAGGGGATAAATGGTGCGCTTGTAGGTTGGGTAGCGTCGAAGGAACTTCTCCTTGATAACGCCCAGCTTTCCAGGAAGTTTAGACTGGGGGATCCAGCCGCTGCGATTGGGGAGATGGTCTGTTGAACCGATTTCGTTGCGGATGCGACAGCATTTGTTCTCGTCCCAGTGAGCCTGCAGTGCGTTAGTATATGTATGCGAGTAAAAGATGGGATATACTGACCTCTACTTCTCTTGCGCGACCGATAGGTGAGCGGTTGGGGCTCTTACTCCGCCGCTTAGGCGCCTTTCGGAGACACTTTGAGCAGTACATGTTATCATCAGGATCAAAGTTGGGATCCCCCGGGCCAAGCTTCTCCACCCAGTCAGGCGAGTTCGCTCGTTGTCGGTAACCCGCCGACTCTTCCTGCAGCTCTTCATAGTCGTCGGTCTCATAGTCATCGTCTTCGTACTCGCCATCATTCTCTCCTGTGGGGCGACGTTTCTTGGCCTTCTTAGGGGTTCGACCTCGGCCTACTGTGTTGGAGCTCTTAGACCCGCTACCAGCGACTTCGGCATCCATGGCTGCGTCTTCTGAATCCCAAGATTCTTTCTCTGCTAACATAGCTGCAGCTATCTCTGCATCCTCTGCATCCTCTGCATCTATGGCTGCATCTATGGCTGCATCTATGGCTGCATCATCAGTCGCTTCTTCGAGTTTAGAGGGGGGTGGCCGTTTAGACTTTCTACCACGAGAGACTGAAGAAGCGACATCACTCTGCTTCGCAGCATCTGACTCGCCATCAGTTGCTGCAGGAGTCAGACGAGTTGACTTCTTAGTCCGCTCGGGCTTCTCAGTCTTCTTCGGTGTCTTAATCTTCTTGGGTGCCTGAGCACGCTTAGGTTTCTTGTTTGCCACCGCAACAGAGCCATCAGATGCGCCTGACTCAGGATCAGCAGTTTCGACACGAATACTGCGTCTACTATTGTCATCGCCATCACCCCCCTCATCATCATCATCAGCACCATCATCAGCATCGCCGTCTGATCCCTTTTCGTCACTGTCTTCCTCGTCTTCATCAAGGATGACATGCTCTTTGGGGTGACACTGACGGAGGTGGTGACGGTACTGTTTGTCTGACATGGCACCAACAAGAGAACCACATTTCTCGAAGTAATGGCACTTCTTGAGTAGTCCAGAAGCAGTAGCCAATGCTTCATTGTTTTCAGCAGCGGCAGATGGACCAGCATTCACCTGAGCAGGAGCAGTTTGAGCGCCAGGTCCCCGGGGAGCACCAGTTCGAGAAGGTTCAGCTCGAGTAGTCGTGCTCTCAGTGCCAACAGACCCGGTAAGTGCAGCTTGAACACCGGCTGAAACAGTGGGAGGTGAGACTTGGGTAGTATTGAGGTGAGTGTCAGCCGGTAGACGGGGTGCAGCTGGGGGAAGAGTTCGAGAGGTGCCAGCAGCAGCTTCAGCAGCCTTCCTAGCAGCTACTGCTTCTTCATGCTGGCGTTGCATCGCTCTCAATCTTTCCCCCTCCTTCGACCGTTTTTCAACAAAAGTAGGTACCCTACTGCGACCGCCAGGCGAGTTCTCTATCTGATCCCAGAGCTGATAGATATGACAGTCCAAGTGTTTGAGACATTCTCTCTGATCCCGCTCATCGACGAATATAAGGCCATCGTCCGTTTCTTCCTTATTATAGAAGGGCAACTTGCAAAATGGACACTCATTCATCATTTTCTTGACATCGTGAAACCTCATGAAGTGTTGCAATATACCATGAGAGCTAAGATGTCCGATCTTTCGATGAGTACAGTCCCAGACCGGGCATTCTTGAGGAGGATCTGAATGGGCAAACGTTCCGCGATGATCGTACCAGTTCAGAAGAGGAGCTTTGAGTTGGCGTGGTGGCTCCTTCGCCTTCATTTGCGGCCCCCATGTGTCGTTCCCAGTGGGAGATTTGTTCGAGCTTGGGGAAGCTATAGCGGGCTTGGCAGGAACTCCTAAGGTCGCAGGTTTTGCGGCGGCGGTTGCGAAAGATAGGCGAGAAGTCGAAGGTCCGCTGAAGGAACCGACGAAAGGATTTGGAACCTGGCCCTGGGAAAAGGGATTTCTGGCTGGTGATGCAGCTGTGGACGCACTAGGCGGGGGCGGAAGCCCAGGCCCAAAAGCATGCCTTGGTGCAGGGGCTCCGAAAGGGACGGTAGACCCAGTAGCTACGGTCGGGACAGTAGGCCCAGCAGCCGCTCTAGATGCAGTAGTTCCGGGCGGGATAGTAGATGCAGTAGCAGGATTAGATGTAGTAGCTATCGCAGGCCCAGTAATAGGTCTAGATCCAGTAGTTGTGGTCGGGGCAGTAGGCCCAGCCGCAGATCTAGGTGCAGCAGGTATAGGTCCGGTCTGGGGAGGTTGAGGAGCGCTCTGAGCACTCAACTCGGCTCTAACTCGCGCGTTGGCCGTTTGCATAGCCTCAGCTATCCGTTTCATTTGCTGAGGATGCTTTTCTCTCAAATGCTTCTCTCTTTGGTCGTTATCGTACGATTCAAATAAACGGTCCTGGCAGAAAGGACATTTGAACCTTTCATGGGCGGCCAGAATATGCTCATCCAGTTTTTCCCTTTCATCAAGTCTGTATGAAAAGTCGCAGTTCGGCCAGGGACACTTGCCAATACGCTCCAGCACTATATTACGCAAGTCATTAAAGCTGCGCTGTAATCCGACTTGCTCGGTGGGTGTGAGCACGGCCTTGGAGAACATGGGAACGTTACTGGACAGACGATGCATCTTCTCAACTGGCGGTGCAGTGAGAGGAACGCTAATCTCAGCATTAGATGGCCAGGCTCGTGAGCTTTCATTGGTGAAGATGCTGGGTTGGGTAGCCCATGTATGTTCTCGGTGGTCTGGACCAGCGGGTTTCTTCTCCGGCATTGGCGGGTTGGCGGGAGGGTTCGGAACATCAGGAGGATCGGGACTCTTGGAAGCAGAAGGGCTGTCCTGAGGAGCCCTCTTAGGAGGCGTGCGATTAGATCGTGGAATCCCATATTTGTCCATGTGATTATAGATAGCTTGGGCGAAGGTAAGTTTTGAACTAGGACTCCGGTCCACTGAACTAGACTCAGAATCATCCGAATTGCTGTTCTCATCTGAGTCGTCACCAAATAAGCTTCCGTCGGGTTGCTCATCCACGTCCATATGCTCGTGCTCAGTCTCATGTTCACTCTCAGACACATTCTCATCAATCTCATGAATACTTGATTCAGCACTACTGCTTCCAGATTCAGCGACTTGAGATGGGGATGGGACCCAATTACGAGGAGGTTGAGCAGTGGCTAGGAGACCAATATCGGTTTCGCCTTGACCATCTGGAGTATGAGCGCGCTCGATTTGTTCGGTGGCGGGAAAACGAAGACCATCTGCAGTTGATTCATCCTCCTTGGTCTTAACCTGGAGCAATGGGGGTGACTTGAAGGTCATCTTTCGTTTTCTCGAAGGTGGTAGGGATGAACCGTCACTCCATGGACGCGACAAATCGTCTTCGGTAAAAGGGTACTTGATTGATACAGGGTCTTGAGGATATCCGTGCTGGAGGTCGATGGTCTTGTTATTCAGGTCTTGCACTTGAAGATTGTCCCGCTTCAACCCCGTCTCCCTCCCAGCATACTGCGTCATATCCTCATGTTGCATTCGTACACCCCAGAGATTATGTTTCCAGATAGAGGAAGCCCAGTCGGTGTATTCCCCCCTGGTCTTGAAGACTAATATCTCAGGAGACGTGATAGACTGTCTGATCAAAAACCACTCGTCTTCTGTTGTATCAGGTCCAATGACATAAGACGGTGAGTCAACGTCTTGGGCTTCCCAAATCTCGCACGGGCCTGAGTGTTCAAGGAAGAAAGTGTCTTCCCTGGGATCCTTGCTGTAATGAGTAGGAGGTGCTGCTAGGCTGTATAACTCCTTCATAGCATCATAGAATTGACTCAGTGACGACGTCAGGCGAGGCATCTCAACAAAGATATCTTCAACCGCGTGCCAATTTGGGAACAGTCGACAGTGTCCCGGAAGCCAGTTCGGATGGACGGTCCTGTAAGCACTTGGAGATTTTGCCAACTTTCCGGCCAGACTCATGACGCTAGTTCTGTCGGATTCACGATGATCAACTTCAATCCCAACGATTTCATTGGTATCCGACACGTTATGGTTATCGCCCTCAATAACAATAACTGAATCTAACCTTTGGCAATCCACGCTATCAAATGCCTCGGTGGTCATTTGGCAGATTTGTTGGTATGCGTGCCTCAACCTGGACACATCATCTTGTCCATGTCGTGAGACCAAGTGCGGTTCGGGTAGCGGGTAGTAGTTGGGCATGATGATAGCTTCAGCGTCGGGCGAGAGCCAATGGCACTCAACCATCCAGCAAGCATCAGGGTTATTGACTGGATGGAGAGAATTCCACACCCACATAGGAAAGCCCATGGCGCCGTAGACAATAGGGATCGGGCGACTGCCATCGGGGTTTTTAACCCACTGACGAATGCCCCTTGTGCTGGTATAGCTGACATCGGGCCTGTTCTTGTCAAACAAACGGAACAAGGCATGGTGATATAATGTATCTTTTGGCTTGCCGAAAAGGATGTTCATCGTCGCGCACAAGTGAGCGTTGTACTGATTTGAGCCATGCCCTATGACCCAGTTGTCTTCGTTTGGCTCTGGTCTAGGGAGAGCCAGGTATGCATAGCTGACAACCTCTTCCTCAGGCCCATTCGGAGCGTGACCAAGGGAGCGTCCAATTCTGACAGTGTCAGTTTCAAAGTCAACGGGAAGAGGTTCCCATTTCATAGGCCCCTTTTTAGTCTCGGTATGACCAGTGTCGACGAACAGCCTACAACACTTATCATGAGGCCGTGTCCTGGCAAAGTGAGATTGCAGAAAGGCCATCACGGGACTGTACCTCTGCAAAGGCAGGGTATCGTGCACAATTTCTGGTTTGCCGCCCTCCGGATTGTACTTAATAAGGGTGAACTCTTTCTGGGTATCGTTCACAGGGTGGAGCAGCTGTCGGAGAACTTTCGAAAGCGATGACCATTTGGTTGGAACGAATGGCAAGCGTCCGTTGAGGCCGTATAGGTAAGTCCATTGATCCTTGAACGTCGCATGCTCTTGGCCTGCATCGATGTAGTCGCCGTTCTTAGTATTGCCATCATCATCGGTTTCGCCTCCACGGAGGCCCATAGTCGGCTCCATTGACTTGGGAAGTGGCAGGGGATAGCTCATCGCTTCCTCGGCTTCAGTGTGTTAGTCTCATGGATTTAGATAAATGAGCGGATCGACTTACCCTTCAGACTATCCTTTCCCCAGTTGCGATGGTCATGTGCCGTGAGGAAATGTAATGGTGGCTTGACATTGTATCTGGGGACCTCCTCTTCATCGTGTCCCAACATCCTGGCAATATCCTCAAGGGGATTGTCAATAGGGGCGGCGGGGAGACCGAAATACATCATAGTCAATTTCGTCGCTGGTGAATCTTCGACACCCTTGAAGCGGCGAGCGAGCAGTGCCTGGTATCTCTTCGTATTGTCGGCTTGTATCTCCTTGACGTCGGCACGTTCGGCGGGCGCCAACAGGCGATACTGATGATGGGTAAAGTTCTCCCTTATGATAGTCTTGATAGGAATGTCTTTATCCAAGAGATGAGTGAAGTATCTGTGTCGCAACTTCCATTTCTTGTCTTGCGGACCTACTAAGAGGTCCATACGGTCTTTAGGCGGATCGGTTTCCTGTAACCAGTGACTCGTATCCTCGGTCTCGAAGGCCGTCGGGATCGGAAGGTCCTCCATCGGATGGTCAGACATGGTAAGAAGTGACAAAGGAAAATACTCGCGAAAGCGAAAGCGTGGCTGAAAGACGGCTGTCTATGGGTATAATGCGGGTACGAAAGAATAGACAGAAGGGAATAGAGCTCTAGTAAGAGTAAAAGGGTGTGGTCTGAATGTGTTGAGCTTGATTGATGAGAAAAGAAAGAATGAGAAACGATAAAAATAACGAGGATATAAACGGAGGCCGAGACAAGTGAATGGTGGGATGCCAGAGATGTTAAGTTGTCGGCCTGGTGAAAGAGCTTCTTTGAGGGTGAAGCTGTTTGAGTGACAGCACTGGCCTAGGCGAAATGCCATTGTTCTCGGATCTGGCATCTCGCGAGTACCAAATGTAGTTTTTGGTGGTGTCGAGGACAAAGAGAAGTACTTAGTTCTTTGACGAGTCGTCGGAGTGGTCTGTGTTGTTGGTCGTCCGGCATCACCGTCTGTTCTTTGACAAAATTTGCCTGGAGATCCAGACATTGATGGGCCGACTGCCTGTCACAAAACCGCGACCAAACCCAAGATAGTCGTTCAAAGCCTTCTTGAATATGGTGAGAATCCGTCTACTAACTGCGAGAGGGAATCGCATCGCAAAGATGGTTGCTGAGCGAAGCGGGTGTATCGCTGAGATTAACAGACCTGACGCCAGGCTCTGTCCAAACAGGATGACAATAACGACTGTTGGCACAAAATTAGCAACAAGCAAGGCCAGAGCTTCTCTTACCTTTCATTGAGCCACAATCCAGCCCCCATTAATTGAGGTGTGTCTGTTTCTTTGTTTGTGATCCAAGCGTGGCCACTTGAAAAGAGGGGAAGCTGAACAAAGAAGCTGGAATTCGTTGAGACATGAATAGCACGTCGCAATTGAGACTAAATGTCTTTGTTGACAAATCTCTGAGGGAATGCAAAATCACGAGAAGGCGACGATCAAGGTCGTGAATGAAGTCGTTCATTATGGTATTGTAGATCTGCTTTGTCCAGCCTTGTAATTGATGCCGGGTTTGCGACGATCAATCACTCATCCTGCGTATTGTCGCACTAGGTCTTCCAGCTTCTCCTGGCAATCGGAGAAGTAATTGATAGCTTGGATGATCTTACCTTCACTTGTGCCAAAGCCACTTCTGGTGAAAGCCATCCTCCATTTGCTTTCGTCTCTAACCAGAGCATTGTAATCCCTTGTTTCCCAGCTCTTGTTGTCTGGACCTTGTGCAAAGTAAT
Organism: Fusarium humuli; assembly: GCA_004366955.1. NCBI lineage: Eukaryota > Fungi > Ascomycota > Sordariomycetes > Hypocreales > Nectriaceae > Fusarium > Fusarium humuli. The sequence continues at coordinate 68,382 of QHKN01000021.1, forward strand.
CGCCGAGTTTGCCATTCCAGGTCGATAGTTCTGTGGAAGCGAGACCGTTGAGTAGGTTCGGAGAGATGGTGATGTGCTGGATGCCAGCGAGTCGCATTACTTCGTCCACAGATGTAAGCGACGCAGCTAGAACCTGAGTACGGAACTCATGATTGGTGTAGTAGGCTTGCGCTTCACGGCAAAAGTCAAAAGCTTTATGCTCATCCACGTATCTGATGTTGTTTAGTCAATGCAGCGATAGCAACATGCCAAGTTTGAACTCACCCTGCTTCGAAATGAACCTTGAGCTCATTGACATAGGGTGCAATGTAGGTGCACTGTGCCTCAGCAGCCAAAACCGCTTGTTCCATGCAAAACATGGTGGTCGCAAGTGTAGCAATTCCTTTCATCTCGAGGGTGCGACACGCTTGGAGACCCTCCCAAGTGGCGGGGATCTTGATGCATACCCTTTTCGAATCAAAATCGGGGGCCAGCGCCTTGAAGATGTTGACGATTCCTGGAGCCTGTCAGTATGCGCCGTAGCATGGAAGGGCGTGTGGCTTACTGTATGCATCGCTTATTGTGCCTTCAGTTGAGTAAGAGAGCTTTGGGTTGGTCTGAATGTGCACGTAGCCTGTGACATTCGGGACGATCAACAATTGCAGTTTAACCATCTTTAGCAGTCAGCCAAGTCCTTTGTATCTGCATCCCGCGTCTTACCAAGATCTGGACAACAAACTCCTCAAACGTTACAGATCCCTGCAATTCCTTCAAGGCTCCTTTCGCGCCTTCAATGACATCTTTGACTAAAGCATCATGGTGCAGAAGAGGTTCTCCTGCAAGCGGCCTGGAGATCTCTGAGAATGCAATTGCCTGACAAATGTCAATACCACGTCCAAGAAAAGAGATCAAAAGCCCGCTTACCTGATTGGACGTACAATCCACAAAGGGGCCTAGTTGTTGAGCGACTGCATCAAGTCAGTCAATGAAGGTGGCAGAGGAGTGTTGTGTGAGTACCATTGGCGTCAAGAGTGTCGCAGTCGACCTGAGTGGTCTTTCGGAGAGCGTCTAACAATGTCGGCATTTCGAGAATATGGTAAGATCAGTGATAATTACGAAAAGGATTGAATCGAAATGATTTTGTATTGATGGCTATAATTTTCAAGCCGGCAGTCGAGCTATTTGACTGTATCGTGAGGTTGCTGATGGAGTCGTCCAACTCAAGTAAAGTCAACAACCCGAGCTAACCCCCACTAAGATGAGCGCATCTTTAGCAGTCATTCGCTCGGCTTGGCTTCCCAAAACGCCCAGCAGCGTCGTGTTTTCGCCTCCATTTCCACTGTAGCTGGGTCACTGTCGTCGCATTAGTGTGAGGGGTCCTTTCCCCTAGGCGGCCGTGTTTCGTCCGTTGAAGAACTCAATCGATGGAGTAGCTGTGACTTTCTGAGCCAATCTTGAGATAACGATGTGGTCATGCGGGGAATGCGTGGGTCGAACAGGTGGTTCTTGCAAGCCACTCCATCGCCTTACTCTCCAAATGTGCGTTACTTTCTGAGGCGCGTAGAAAACTCATTCGGCAATTGTGCCTTCTTTGATCTGTCACTGACCAGAAGGGTGTCTTGAGCTCGAAAGCATCGGGTTTAGCGGCGATCAATGAGAACCCGTGGATTAGGAATGGAAGTGCCAACCGAACTCGGCGGGGCAGCATCTCCAAAAGCTGAAGTCTGCACGTGACAAATCACGTTTCCCTTCCCCAGGAATTTCCCAATTGGGTCATCCATCCAAGAAATCTGCTATCCATTGCACCTCCAAGTCGAACCACTCCACCAGTAAGCTCAAGCTCAAGCTCACGCCCTCCTCTCAACTCGGCGTGTCGCTCATGGACTGAGTCTCGACGACCATGAACCCATTCGTCAGGGCATAATGCGACCACCAAGATGCCTCTTCCCCGCCGCGGAGATCCTCCTCAAGGCCCCGGCTCCAACAGGCAGACGGTGCATGTCCTCTGCAGCAGCCTTCCAACCGCCCAGAATAGTCGCTGCCACACAATGGAAGGGCTACGGATTTTTCATTTCGAATAGGCTGTTTGATCGGTCGACGTGTCTCGATTTCATTATACTGCGCAAGGCCAATGGCATTCGATCGACGTCTGCTTCAGCGACTGGCTCGACATTATCTTCCTCTACCACGAATTCTTCTTCCGCGCAGACCGAACAGGACATTGCTCCTCATAGAAAACGACAGGCTCAACGTCGTGAAAAGGCTGCCGCTGAAGCCGCAGCTCGAGGCGAAAAGCCACTTCCTCCCGATGCATCCTCCTTACTCGCAACACACGCTGCTTCGCAGTCCAGTTCCGGCCGCCGATATCTCTCCGCATGCCTCTCGCTCTCGAAACCTCGATTGACCATGCTCGTCGTTCTTACCGCCATGGCAACCTACGCTTTATACCCTGTACCCGAAATGCTTTCGCCGAGCACTACCGAGACGCCGAGTTTGAGTCCTTTAACATTATTATTTCTCACGATTGGTACGACTCTTTGCTCAGCTAGCGCCAATGCTCTGAACATGCTTTACGAGCCCTCGACCGACGCTAAGATGACCCGAACTCGAAACCGACCTTTGGTGCGAAACCTCATTTCCAAGCGAAGCGCTGTTTTGTTCGCCATTCTCTCCGGATTCGTTGGAACGGGCGCTTTGTACTTTGGTGTCAACCCCACCGTTTCCGGCCTCGGTTTTGCCAACATTGTTATCTACGCTGGAATGTACACTCCTCTTAAGGCCGTTACAGCTTTCAACACCTGGATTGGTGCTGTAGTTGGTGGTATTCCTCCCCTAATGGGTTGGGCTGCGGCTGCTGGTGAAACTGCTACCAAGGACGGTTCATGGCGTGAGCTTCTATTCGCCAGCGACGGATCTTCGATCGGTGGTTGGGTCATGGCCGGTTTCCTATTCGCATGGCAATTCCCCCACTTCATGGCCCTCAGCTGGCCTATCCGTGAGGAATACAAAAAGGCTGGTCTTCGCATGCTAGCATGGACAAACCCCGCTCGCAACGGTCGTGTCGCTCTACGATACAGTCTCGCCTTTATTCCGCTCTGTCTATCTCTCTGCGCCGCCGGAGTAACAGAATGGTCCTTCGCCGTAACCAGTTTCCCCATTAATGCCTGGCTCATTCGAGAATCTGTGCGCTTCTGGCGATTTGAGGGTGAAAAGGGTAGCGCGAGGGGTCTTTTCTGGGCTAGTGTGTGGCATCTTCCCGGTGTCATGATCCTTGCTCTATTACACAAGAAGGGCATGTGGAGCAGAGTTTGGAGGAGCGTCTTTGGCGAAGAGGAGGGAGAGTGGGAGGAGGAAGAGCTGGACGAGATGGTCAGCATGGCCGTGGCAAACACCAGCCAGAAGTCTATAAGGTGACGTGTAGGATAAATGAATGAACATTGTAACAACAATTGTATGTATGTGATGGGAGGCAAATCTAGCATTTTGGCTGTGGTATATCATTTACGCAGCTCATATACTATCAGTGTAGATTATCTTATGAACGAACATCAAAATTCTTCAAGGCCATCAGAGCATAAGTTTAAATCGAGTGCGTTTATTTCGGAAAGATGATGCGCTGCTAATCTCCATGCATCCTCATGTCGTGGTATCTCTATCTCTAGTATACAAAGGAGATGTACTCTGACCATTTCGTCTCGCTAACCACCATTTTAAAGCAACAAAGATAGTAAAAGACATAACACGCCCAAAAGAACTAAATCGTGCGTTATTGTCGTTATAATCGCTCGAAACACCATAAACACCGTTGTAACCCGTGCTGCTCGCCATGCAGTAAAGAGAGTTGTATGCTGATTATAAGGATTGACAGAAGGAAGGGACGGCGAGATTAGGGTGAAGCCTGATGCGGCTGAAGTCGTAAAGATTCGCAAAATGTTGAATAAAGAGAAAGATGATTGGGAATCAGGGTGTTAGACACCTCGTCCTGGTCTGTTAATAAGATTCCCAATACCCATATCCGAACTCTGCGGTCGCTGTGCCATGTACTGAGGACTGTTGCCCTGGCTGTGATGATGTCCGTAGGCGCTGGAGTTGGAACCCACGCTCGAAGAGTATCCGTGGCCGCCGTACCCAGGGTTGTAGGCAGCGCTGAGGTTGTACTGGACGGGAACCCCCATGTGGTGAGACTGCATTTGCTGGTGCTGGAAGGAGGTGTTGACCGAGGGGCCCACTATGGAGGAGGCGCTCGTCTCGGGGCTGCTATACGATGCGTCTATATCGTCAACCGGTGTCAGGCCCATGCCGGAGATGCCGCTGTCGTCGTCATACCCTGAAAGAGCGCCGGACTCGAGTCGGTCACGACGGGCTGCGGCGCGGGCGGCGCTTTGCAGATTCTTGAGGCCGTTTGACATGCACTGAACGATACGTTAGTAAGGAGTTACATCAGGATTGAGAGGGGATACATACCTTGGCTTCCACGACGTTCCACTTCTCGCCTGTTCGAGCTGCGAGACCACTCCAGATCTCTTTCCTCATGGCCATGTACTCCTTAGCCAGACGCTGAAGCTTGAGGTTATCCCAATCATCAGCACCCTTGCGCTCTAACAATCGCTCGTGACGCTTGCGACAGGCATTGGGTGTCTTGGAAGGGAAGTAGTTCGCCTGGATCTGACCCCAGTTGAGACCCTGCATTCGTGCAGTGAGCAACTGCTGGTCATCCTGAGGTCCCCAAGCTCCAGAGCTGGCTCTGTGCTGAACAGGTTGCTGAGGAATAGAGACGGGAGGCGCTGAAGATGAAGCATATGTTTCGTATGCGGGTTGTTGTTGCTGTTGTGTTTGTGCTTGAAGAGCGAGAGAAGAAGCAGCAGAGGTAGTCATGCCGTAGTAGTTCGGCATGGTCATGCGTTGCTGGTTGTACATTGGAGAAGGGGCCAAAGAGACTGGGATGGCGTTGTATCGGTTCTGAGAGGAGCTAGGAGCTCGAGAGTGTTTCGGCATCATGGAGACGGGTGTGTAGTAACGAGTAGTGAAGGGATTCAGAGTGAATCCTGGTAGCGAGATTACGGATTAAACGTAAGAAGAAGGGTAAAACGTCCGGGTCAACCGGGTCTGGTCTGGTCCTGAAGATGGGCGGCCCAAAAAGAAATGGAGAAACTTTCCGTCCCAGCGAAAAGTCGTGTAAGTGAAGCGAGGGTTCTAGTTCTGAAGAGTCAAGGAAACAAGCCCAATAGGTCAAGAAAGCGACAGATGGAAAAGCGCCAAGAGAAATGACAGAAGGAAAAAAGGAAAAGGAAAATGCCTTAGCGAAAGAAGAGTTGTTGCTGTTGTTGTGATTGAGAATGGAGAAAGAAGGACGAGGCCAAGGGAGGCCGGATATGAAGCAGCTTTAAGGCCCAGGGACGTGGACCTCGAGATTACTCGGATTAGACAAAGACCAATCTCGCCATGGGCGGCTCTGGCACTGAAACAGGAACAGGAAGCTGAAAAAGGCAATGAAACAGCACACTCGTGTCTGAAAGAAGTGGTTTTCTTGGAATCGGTCGAGGATATTGGTCACGTAGGGCGTTTGTTTGGGCGGTTAAGAACAAGGGCGGCTACGAAAAAGGAATAATTCTCCACGCGGAAATTCAAAACGGGGTTAACAAGAAGAGATGATGTTCATCCCGTGCTACGAGGTTTGAGCAAGCGCCAGCATGCTATGCCCTGGCTGTCAAAAACAGGGTCGAAGCATGGATCAAAAATGGATAGCTAGAACGGTAGAGCTAAAAGCGTAAAAGAACGCCAGGATCTCGACAGCCAGCCGATCTGCATATGTCGGCAAGGCCCATAACAGTTGAGCGCCTGGGGAAATTGAACGGGGTCGCTGCATTGCATGTGGGTGTGTACACAAGATGATCAGAAGCGCGAAAGACGGGAAGCAAGAGCGGGAAGACTAGAGTAACAGGGATGCGCATCATAGTTGCACCGGCAGATGAAACAGGAAGAGATGTTCTTCAAGAGTAAACAATGACATTTAGGGCAGCTGGACAAGTCTCCATACAAAGAGTTCATGGTGTTGAGATGAACTTGGGTGGATCTCTGCGGCCGCTAATTGGCCCTCTGAGTCTGGAGGCGCGCGTTTAACTCAAATTAGGCGACTCCCGAAATAGTTAGCTCGTCTATTTTGAGATCTCTGGCGGGTCCAGGTACCGCTTCTCCAATTATTGGTGGGGGAGGTACTTGCTGTGGAATGAGTGACAAGCGCTTGCGATGGGCCTCTTGGGAGGTCTTTTGGCGTATAATGAAGCAGATGCCATGTTTCAGGGCATCGACCCATGATGGAGGTATCTCGTGATTACGATGATGAGATTGAATGACATTTGGTTCGGTGGAATGTTGTTCCTGATTTCGATGTTGGGTTGAGGCCGGGGAAGCGGCATGGCGGCTCTTGCACTGCAGGGATTGGGATGGAAGCCGACAGTCCAACTTGTTATGCCAGTTGCCTCTCTATATCATTTCACGAACTTCTTAAAAAACTGAAATATAATCGTTTATCTTGACTCAATTAGCTTTATCCAAACAACGGTAGAACAGTTAAATTACCAGATTTGTAGAACTTTTCGCGACCAGCAGTGACATCTTGATTGGCTAGAACCACTTTTTCCCGTTCCTGCCCCTGGAACCAGTAACTCCAGTGATAGCAGGAGCGTTAACTCCTGCCGTTAATTGATCGATTAACAGCTTCAAGACAAGGAAAGTCAGACTCCTGGAGTATTACGATTACGGTATCAATATTCATCAGTGACCAAGTGGACACTCCAAACATACCGTTGTACACCTTCTTCTATTCCCTCTGGGGTCAATTAACGCGTCGCAACGCGATGGCCTCCTCCCCTGCCCGACGACGGTCTACTCGTCTACACCTTGCCGGCCCTCCAGAGGACGAGGACTCCAAAGATGATATCTCAGATTTTATCATCGTCTCAGAACGGAGACAGTCATTAAGATCAGCGATACCGCCAAAGACTGAGCCAACTGAGGACCCTGTCGTATTGCCTTCACCCACCAGTCTTACCACCAAGCCCGCCGGTAAAGCACCAGCCACCAAAACCCTGGCCATGCCCATCTCCAAATCGCAATGTCAAAGCAAGCATCAACGCCGCGCTCTGTCCGACGCACGCATAGCAAGGAAGCTGAATTGGAATATGCGTCGTTCTACATCAGGGAAGCGCGTAGGCGATGCAGTCCGCAGCATCAAACTCCTCACAGGCCAGTGGCCATGGGAATACCTCAAGGGTTTCCTACCTAAGAAATGGGGAATCACTATGTTGGAGGATATGAGAAGGCTACTGAGAAGCGTCTGCAAGAGTGCTAGGATAAATGGACCTGGACCTCATACCAAGATCACTCGAGACTTCCTTTTTGGGTGCGCAAAGAAGCGCGATGCCGGAGATCCGGCGCTGTCGCTTTGCGATATACTGGATGCTATCGACCACTTCAGTGCGGATTTCTACACGAAGGGTCAGGGGATGTCTGTCAAAGCTTCCGAGACACCACCTGCCCAACCGTTGAGCAGAGGGATTGTCATACCGGAGACAGATGATGAGGATAGCGAGGCCGACAGTGAAGGGGATCTTGATCTGGGGTCGGACAGCGAGTGGGAAGATTGGACTGGCTACAACTTTGATGACGATGACATTGAGGTGATAAGTCAGAGGGAGGTCCAGACGACAGCCCTGGGACAAACGACGACCGCATCAATACCACCAACCCAAATAACAGCCTCAACACAAACCCTGGCAACAGCCCAAAACGAAGTCCAGGCGACAAGTAGAATTGAAGTCCCGAATTCAACAGCAACAACGGGCCAGGATGAAGTTCAGGCAACGGGTCAGGAAGAACTCAATGTGGTCCTGAAACGCTCCAGGTCGCCTTCATTGCCTCCATTGCCACAGAAGCGTCCAAGGCTACCAGATCCAAATATTGCATACGATGATACAAGCGACAACGATGCGATAGGCTGGGGGGCAGCACCACCTACAAATACATGCAATTGTAGTCATAACACAGTACCACATGATACAGCGCCACTTGTAAGTCGCCTCGTTGTCTCCACGAGCTCAATACTGACATCCACAGTCACAACCACAAACCTTTACATCAATAGAACGTTCAAGAAATTGGACAGCCATCCTCGAAGACTTTGAGTTCCTCGAAAGCGAAAAGAGAAAAGAGTTAGACGCAGTCACACATTCTCTCCACGAAGTAACAACCACAATCGAAGCCAGCGAAACAGGCGACACAAAACTAGGTAGCGAAGCAGTCGACAAGCTCTGCAGCGACGTAAAAGCCTACGAAACAGAGCGCGAAAAAATAATTAAAGGCAAACACTTTGTCGAGCAGCATCACGAAGACATGGCCATGAGCGCTGATGACTTAGCAAATGCAGTACACAAATACACAGTCCGCCTCGAAGAATGCGACGCGTTAATCGCGGAGGCTAACTCCCAGGTTCTGGAGGAGTTGGAGGCTATTGCACAAAAGGACTCTGATCTAAGGGCGGAGGAGAAGGCGTTGAAGGCAAGGGGGAAAACGGTGCTGCGGGAGGTTGAGTATTCGCGTGCTGTTAGGCTGATGATGAGGTTGGGGCCTGAGGGAATGGCAGTGTTACTGGCGAGGCTGGAAGCTAGGAATATCGGGTTGTTTGGGATGGCAGAGGATATTATGATAGAGAGGGGTATTGCGACGGTGGATGAGATGATGTCTGATGGGAGATGAGGCTGGGTGTCCACGATATACCATTACAAGAGAAGTATTATAGCGCAATCATCAAGACCAATTGGTATTAGTACTGCAGAAGGACTTTGCCAATTGAAATTTCTTCGCATGATTCCATTCACGGATTGTTCTACCCCTCTCAATAAAGAAGACGTCTGTAAGTGATGCGCGTATCTGCCCCTCCTGCCTGTCACGACGCGACAAGAACTTTAGCACAAACGAACCAGCGTTTGTCCCCATTTTAGCTTCAACTCGAAACTCAACTCGAAACTACACCATTGTCTCTGCATAGCACGGATCTTTTGTGATACCAGTGAGGTCAATCGTTGACAGCCCGTGACTATAAATTGCGCCTCACTGCCACCCCGCGTCCCGCGTCACAACCATCAACGCGATCATCTTTTACAATTTCATGTCACATAGTCACAATACACCATAGCCATGTCCTCCTGTGTGAGACAAGGAAGACCAATCGGCAGGCCTCTTGGCAGCAAAGACTCTTATCAACGGGCACGCGGACCAAATGTGTCACCATTCATCCCACGGCGACATAGAGATTTACCACCAGCCTCATCTCTCACCTTATTCCCCATCACACAGAGAGATATTAACTGATGAGCAAATCGTCAGAAAACTGGACAAGCAATCAAAAGAGGATTCTCGCGTCGTTGCTTCCAGAGCTATCTTTCAGCTCACGGGCCAGTGGCCCTGGGACTGGGCTGCTGGCTTTGAGCCTGAGAACTGGACTACCCTGATCACCAGAGACCTGCGAATCCTACTGCAGGGCTTACGAAACAACATCAATGAGAATCCCAGTATGGTTCAGGATGGTTATAAAGTTACAAAGGATCTCCTGCGCCAGCACATCAGGGAGAGAAATAGCGAGAATCCGCGGTTGCGGCACAAAGATACCATATGGGCTTTGGAAACCTTCCCTGTCGATCTGCCAAGACGACAATGGAGGAGGGTTAGAGCGTCTCTGCCACCTCTAGCTCCCATAGCTCCAATGGGCCCTCCATCGGTTTCTCCAGCCCGTATGTCGGTTTCTACTGCGATAGACCTGACGCAGGATCATATGGATGAGGGTATAGAGTGTGATACACCTCAAACACCATTCATGGATGAAGGGCTGTTCGATGACGATGATTCGGACGCTATGTCTATATCGTCAGGCAGCAGCCTCGACGATACCGAGTCGGTGCAGATTCTCGGGTCATCTCCCCAGAGTTTTCAAAGTCAGAAACACCCTCGCGTTGATGAGCCGGCAGAACCGTTCGAGATGCACATATATAATGATGCTTCTATCGAGCCTTCTGCAGAAGAGTCAGAGCCAGAAGCGTTCGAAATGCAAATATATAACATTGCCTCTATCGTACCTTCTATAGAGGAACCAGAGCCAGCAGAACTGTTTGAGATGCAGATATACAACGTTGCTGCTATCGAACCTGTTGAGGAACTAGAGATTGTCCAAGAGGTAAGTTCTCAATATCAAATATACAAACGTCGTTATCTAAAATCATATAAAGCCTACACAGTGTCAACCTCGGGACATCTAAGACCTCATCTCTGGTCTTGATTTTCTCGAAGCCAAAGAAAAAGAAGAACAACAAAACATCACGAAAGAGCTCGCCCAGCTAAAGCTATCAGTTCCAATCAATGAAACGCAGATTCTCGGCCTCGGACCAGAAGTGAAATGCGAAATCATTGCAAAGTGGAACCAAACCCTCAAATCTCACAAAAAGCGCTGCACAACCATGCAAAACGGTCGTGCCTTTTTTGAAAACAAACAGCTCGAGGAACTCGACAATCCAAACCCCACAACTATTGAAACCATTCAACGTTACGACGCACGAATCGCAGAGTGCGTTGCATCAATCGAGAGCGTGGAAGAGCAGATCGAAAATAAGAAAAAGAACGATGCGCAGCTTTTAATGAATTTGAAAGTACAGGTTTGGAAAGATAAGACAACGATCCAAAAGCTGAAACCTAGGGTAAAGGAGCTTGCTAAGAATCTGGAGTACTATAAGAGTCTTAAGGAGTTTGTTAGTTTAGGGGCTGTTGGGATGGAAATTTTGTTGGTGAAGCTCAAGTATGATAACGTTCCCATTTTGGAGATGGTTGAGGAGGTCAAAAAGGTAAGTGTTGTTAAGGATGATTATTGGATATTGCTAACTGATGTTACAGAGCTTTGATCCCGCTCCGGATGCTGCACCGGTTGCTGCTCCGGTTGTTTGAGTGACTGGATCACAAACTACGCGACAAGAGAATGACTTGAACTCATGCATCCTGGCGGTGCGTGGGATTAAGAAATAATTGTCATAACCAATTGTGATACCCGAGTGCTTGCGTCCAGGCCCGGCACCAGACGTATCCATTTATATAATTTAATGTATTATGAGTCTTATGGCCACCTTTATCTTCCTCGAGAACCTCCCCTCAACCGTGTTTGTTTTGGGAATGTTGGCGTGACTTTGACCGTCGTATCTCTTGACTTCAGATCAGATTGGCACCAAAGCTGAGCAGGAGATACATAACTTTCTTCCAGACGGACACATTCATTAGCAGTTCGGATCATTTGCTTTTCTTCGTATTGATATCTTGAGCTCAGATAAGATTGGCGGTCTTTGGACCAAGGCTGATCGAGATACATCACTTTCCTTCAAACATGTACTTTATTGGTTTTGCTTCAGATACACATTCATTTAGCAGTTCGAGACCAACCTTTTATCAACTCTGTTTCCTATCACATCGCGTTTTGATGGTGACTACTAAGCCAGACTGCCAATTGTTTCTTATCACATCATAGCTCAACTATTACTTGTTCCAACAAATTTATCATTCCAATGACTAGAAGAGAGGGAAAGGGCCCTCCTTCTGAGTCACATTATTCTAATATCTATATAACGTTTCCTCAGAACTCAAAGTCCTCTAGTAGTGCTCTCCCATAGACGCTGCCTCTGGCACAGCAGCGGGCATCTCAGCTGGGGCTGCAGGCATTTCAGCGGGAGCAGCAGGCATCTCTGCAGGAGCAGCTGGTACCTCGGCAGGAGGCATGACAGGAATCTCGGCGGCGGGGGGAGCGGGAGGAGGAGTCTCAGCTACAGGAGGAGCTGGAGGGGGGCTCTCGACAACTGGAGGAGCTGCGGGAGCAGCAGCGGGAGTCTCGGCCGGGGGAGCAGGGGCCGCAGGTGGACTTCCAGCAGCAGGAGGGCTTTCAGCGGGTGGTGCAGGAGGAGCAGCATCTTCAGGAGGGGCAGGAGTGAAAGCAGCATCAGCCAGAGGAATCTCTCCGACTGTTCCACCAGTAGCTTCACCAGCATCGACGTTAGCCAGAGCACCGTTGGCCTTCTTGTTGAACTCAACCAAGTTTGCTTCGCTAGGACTATAGAATATTAGCAGTTGCTTCAGATACAGACAAGGTAGACTTACGGGTTGATGGCCATCACCTGACCAAGCTGGCAGTGAGGTCCTGTAGCGCAGTACAAATAGATAGGCTCCGTGTTGGTAAGAGGAACATTAAACGTTCCAACGGTAGTCTGTCCATCCTCAAAAGGAATATGACCACTATGAATCACATTCGACTGCGTAGCCTGTAGAGGCTGACAAGGCGAATCCTCAGAGCTTTGCGTAACGGTATGATTTCCATTGCTGAACTGGAACTGAATCACATCACCAGCCGCCGCTCGAATCATATTAGGTACGAAAGTATCCTGAGGTCCACCGACGACGACAGGGATGATTCGATTAGCTCGAGGGGCCAGAGGTGGATTCTTTCGAACTGTGAGATGTTAGACCCGTTTTTACTCCAGAGTTTTGGAAGAAGTGGACTTACTAGCCAAGGGCTTGTTCTGTTCCATGGAGGAGAGTTCTCGAGTGGAAAGTTCGACAAGAGGCATGGCAGACACGGCTGCAGCCCACAAGAAAGTCTTGATCATCATAATGAATGGGGTTGACGTGATTAGATAGAACTAAGAGAGTGGAACGACAAAGAAGGTCCAGCCAACTGATTACAAAAACCTCACCAGGAGGTAAAAAGAAAGAAGTGAAAGAACAGAATTAAAGAACAAGAGAAGGCTGATGATTTCTCAGTCAGACGATTTCAATCAAAAGTCATACGTGCTCATCTTTATATTTTTTTCATCTTGTCTATCATGAACCTTTTGCCCAGTCCTGGGCGAAACCTTTCAAGTGTTGAAGCTGATACAGGCTCCAGCCTTTTGCAGAGCCTCAAGCGTGACAGGATACGATGGATGGACGTGGACGAATAGGCGCGGATAGAAATGGACGAATGTGGTTAATACTTGCGAAGGTTTGGTTTTGGTTTGTTTCAGAACATGTTACAAGATATTGCCGAGGGGCGCTGTTTCACCAGCCACAAAAACAGAAAACAGAACAAGTATTATATATCCGAAGTAGCATTGTTTTGCGTAATGATTTGTTTGAAGATGCTGAAACGAGGCGTCGTGGCTACGGGATGTGGGAGGATATTCGGGCTCGGCAGTATCAAAGAACCTTGCATCGATCTGATAAGCTTATCGATTAACTACATGAGGCTATATTACAGATGATATTATGCACGGGTTTGAGTATCATGTGGAAAGCCTTCAGACGAGCTTAATCTTGGTAGAGTGACATGCACCACTTTATAAGCAATATTTGTCATTTTATATATCGGAGCCGCTTGGTGTGACGTTGCAATCGATCTTATGATCTGATATATCGTCATTGAGCCGCATTTGGCATGTGAGGATGTTAGAGATGCAGGTATGTGACGTTTGATCTAGGTTTATTTTCCTTCTTTCTTCTTTGCATAATGTCAAGAGAATTTGGAGACAATGACAGTTTGGACATGAACCAAAAAGAAAAGAAAGGCAGCCTGCGTTGAAGGCCTATCCAATGCTCACTGCCAAATCTGGAATCTAGATGTCTGACTAATGCCAGATGTCAAAAACACAGCCTAGATTGAATCGGTTCTTGTTTCTCCTTCTCGGGTACTGCTGTCAAGATCGGAGCCTTGCCGCTGGTACAGGGTAATTAGTATCGGAGGCCTTGTTCGTCCTTCCAGAGTTATCACCGCCACAACCACCACCAAAGCAGCAACAATAACAGGAAACTCAAGGCACATCGTCCTCGAACTTAAATCAGATCTAGTATGATTAGTCTCTCTTCCATCTCACACACAAACGAGTCCACCCCACATGTGACAGAAGCAGAGTGAATGCGCGCGAGGTCTTCAACCTGTTTTCTTGGAAAGACGGTGCAAATGACATTCCACAATTCGTATTGGGAGGAATATTGAAAGGTTTCGATGGAGAGGAATCCTTAAGGTCTCGTTGACGACACTGGACTAGGTCTCAGTAATCTTCCCGAGGTACCAGAACGCTTCAGACATCGCATGGCATACATCAACGTCCCTGTCCAGGTCGGTGTTCGTAACATTGTCCAGGGTCAGTCTCAGTTCACATCAAGGAACTGTCAGGTCAAGACTATCAGGGCCAATACAACCATTGAGAGCAAACTGACAGTATCTATACACCTAGCGAACAGGCCAGATTCTATGCTATTGCCATTCCTCGTGATTTTTGAGGACGCTGTGAGATTGGGCGCGTCATTGATAAAGGGCCGGAAGGCCGACGGGTGACAATCCGCAGATGCGACTACATTCAAAGCTGGCACTCCTCCTTAGCGGGATACTATCCAGATCACAGCATGAGCGGTGGTGCTGAGCACCCAGACCTAACCAGATCATCATGATTGAGATAGGATTCAGGCCAGTGTTTGGCGTTGTACCGACAGCCCCGTGGGTAGAGCAGCCTTGATGTTGTCGTAGTATGCGCCAACTCCGGTTGCCATCCCAAGCCACACCTGTCTTGAAGTGGAAGTACAGACTATGGTGTGGGAGACAACCTACGAAGGAAAGAAAACAAGGGCAAGGGTGAACAAGCCCACAGTAATAATGGTGGCCATTTCGAAAGAGAGGAGATCAATCTCGGGGCGAACGGTAACATCATAGCCACAAACAAGAGTTCTTGAGAATCTCCATGTCCTCCTTGATGGCGCTGATCTTGTTGTTCAAGTTGACAATAAGCGGGGAAGACTCTGCTTCATCTGATGGCTCCGGACAGTATCTTTTGATCACTTCGGAGACTGGTTTTCTGTCGTTTGGCAGCTGCCATCACGGGCCCATGGTCCACGTAACTCACGACTAACAAGAGCGATTCCTCCTAGCATCGTATCTAACCGCCCTCGCCCGCCGTTACGCGTTGAGTAATTTACGCATTAGCCGCTGAGTTCCTAGGCCAAGGAGCTATATCCACATCTCACACAACAATAAGAAGCACACCTCGCTGAGACTTGCTCTCATTCTTTGTTGAGGTTAATGGAGATCTTGGTGAGCAGGTTGGGGCCAAGGACGCAAAGTCGCTCAGACTGTATACCCAGTTGCCTACTTAGCGATGTGCAGCGAAGGGTAGGGAACCGGGGTCAATTGACTGACTCTTGGTACATCAGATAACGAGGTAGTAAGCTTGTTATGTAGGAATGGTCGAAGGTTGAAGGAGGAAGTCGCCTTGCGTACAGCTTGACAGCTGTCAATATGTGTTCATCGTTATTATAGTTCAGTGGCCTATGCGACTTGTACAACTGAATGATTGAGGTCTGACTTTACTGAAAGAGATCGCTATTGATTGCAACATTGAAGAGGGATTCACATTGGGCTTGCAGCTGTAAGAGGAAGACAAGTACCCAGTTGCCAACCCAGGGAGAACGGTCCAGATTGAGATATGACAGAAATATGTAATGCGATGAAGCGGTCTAGTCAATTGATCAAATGTCTTAAGATTCAGAATAAGTTGCTATAAAATGATCTAAATATTCCGCCTCCTATGCTGGCCTAGTAGTTCCATTACCCTAAGGTGTGCTTCTCAATGCCAACTAATCGCGATGCTCAAGCTCCTCCCTGTCCTCTGCCTTCTCAACACGACGCTCAAGGTCCTGTCCAGCAGCAAACTTGGCAGTATCCATAAGAGGAACAAACAAGGGCGCCTCAGTGAAGAGATATCGCATCTCCTCAAGGGGGCGGTTAGCAGTCTCGGGGAGGATGGCCCAGAAGTACAGAGCATTGGTAAAGTTGCAGACCTGCACATCGTTAGCATAGAACAAGTAGTGAGCATGATTAGACTTACAATGAAGAGGATGTACCATCTCCAGCCAATACCGGTCTTGTCATCAAGAGCCACAGATGTAGTCTGCCCAATCATAGTGTTGAAAGCAAAAGACATCATAGTAGCAAGCGACACACCCTTGGCACGGGTCTTCATATCAAAGATCTCAGCAGGAATAATCCACGACAAAGGACCACACGTAGCGCTGAAAGAAAAGTTGTAGATCCATGTGACGACGATGAAGCCCCAACCAGCAGAGCCGCCACCGTTCTCAGAACCGGGAGGGAAGCTGGCGAGAAGAACAGTCGCGATGATAAAGGTGATACAGTTGAGAATGTTGCCGCCAATCAAAGGCCAACGTCGTCCTGTTCTGTCGATGAAGAGCATACAGATGAACTGCGCCACGAGAGCGATGACGGAAGAAATCATCTGGTAGCGAAGCGTTTCGTCGCCTTGGATGCCGATTTTAGCGTAGATGGCGACGGAGTAGTACTGGATAGCGCTGACGCCTGTCATCTGCGCAGCAACCTGCACACTAATCGCAAGCCAAAGCCGTCTAAAGCAAGATTTATCCGTGAAAAGCTCACTGTAGCTCTTGGCAGAAGCTTCATGCTCCATGGCCAGCCTCTCCAAGATCTGGTCATACTCAGCTCGAACCCACGCATCGTTCACGTCACCGTGAGCGTGGAGTTTGGCCAGTGTCTGAAGACCTTCCTCTTGACGACCGTGGTCGATCAACCAACGTGGTGATTCGGGGAAGAAGAGAATAAGTGCAGCGAGGATCACAGCGGGGATGTTTTGGATGCCCAGGGGAATGCGCCATTGGCCTGAGTTGTCGTCGCCGAGGCCTGTGTAGGTACCGTAGCCGATTGCTGTGGCGACTAGAGCACCTACTCCAAGCATGAATTGTTGGAGGGCTGTTACGCGACCGCGGATGTCGGGGTGGCAGAGTTCTCCTTGGTAGACTGGGACGATCATGACGAGGAAACCGACGCTTATGGTGTTAGTTGAGATACCCAACATGGAGGAAAGCGAGCTTACCCAAGACCTGCGAGACAGCGACCAGAATAGAGGTAATTGATATGATCAGCAGCAGTCTGAAGACTTCCACCAAGGATAAAGATGAGAGCACCGATCATGATGGTCCATTTTCGTCCGAGATGATCACCAGCGTAGCCAGCGAACATGGCGCCAAAGAAGGCACCGCCTGTGAATACCGAGACTACCGCGCCTCTATAACAGACTATTAGCTATGTTCAAGTAAAGAAGAGGATGGGAGACGTACGTAGCATTAGGATCATCGCCGAATTTGCTCTTAAAGTTACCAGAAGCAATAACCTCTGCAATAACACCAAGATCATAACCGTACAGCAAAGAACCCAGCGAAGCAAACACTGCAACGAGGAACTGATACCATTTTGGTGGAAGAGCCATGATGAAGATGTGGATAGTGATGGAGATGAAGAGTGAATATCATCGGGTGATCAGCGATTCTTATATAGACTATATACTCGTATAGTAACAGGGGCCCTTCCGAATACCCGTATCCCGCCCTCCTTTGGTGATACTTACAAAGTTCCTTGCCTTAGTCTAGGAGAGCGATTGACGTAGTCATCGAATGTCTGCCCATGGGGAGTAAAAACTGGAGTTCGCCTAAAGGGGACTTCCCCACGGAGGTGGAGAATTCGGGAAAATATGCTTGATTGGGGTAATGATCTTTTGTATGGGGATGGTAGTCAGACGGAGTGTCCTGTTGTTTTGCTGTCTGCCAGAGAATCTGTCACTCGGAAATTAGGGGACATGTCAAGTGCCGTATATTCCGATTGGAGCGCGCAATTGCGGCTGAGAGAGTCTGAGCCGCGTCGTTGGGATGAAGGACCTGAGAAACTAAATATGGCCTCGGTATTGGTTTGGTTGGTGCGCGAGGGGAATGGGAGGACAAGAGGATTTGACTTACATGGTTTAAACTTGTGGAGAGGCCGTTGATTAGAACCCTGTAGTCTAGTCTAAAGTTGGGGACCCATCAGCCTCTACAGTGGGCATGTGAGCGACAAGCAGTCTACAGAGTAGCTTAATAAAGTCTCATTGTCTAGAATATGTATATCTGCAGGACATAACCTCTGTCGTCTTCTATGATAGAGTCAATTTCCTACTTCTCAAAGGGTATCATGATGGCAATCATGCAGAATACATCATGACAGATAACGACAGGGATCAATAGCCTCGGAGTTCAATTCCTCCCCCGGCCGAAAGCCTCACGCCGTTTGGTCTCGTGTTGGAGATGCCGTCAAGCGCACCAATCATCAATCAAGACCCCCTCAAAGAAGCGCGCGAACCAGCAGGGATAACAAACCGACGACTGACAGGTTTAGCACCTAAACTACCTGGCTATAGATGAGGGGAAGTTGTAAGTGCCAGATAGTAATTACTGGGCAAGAAAGATGGAGTCTTAAGAGAACATAAATTGTGAGCTTTTGTCTAATCTTTTTCCCTCTTTCTGTAACTCGCATTCTTGTAAGAGGATTGAGAATCATCATGGCTACCTTTACTCGCATTGCGGACGATGAGCGTCCTACCATCTCAGTTGACCCCAGTGCTGTTCTGTCTACAATTGACGATAACATCTATGGTGGTTTCACAGAGTATGTCTCACTCTCATGCACTCACCAACTCTCATACTAACTCTCCCAGACACATGGGTCGCTGCATCTACGGCGGCATCTACGACCCCGGCAACCCCCTCTCCGATGAGAATGGCTTCCGAAAGGATGTCATCGAGGCCATGAAGGAGCTCAACTGCCCTGTTGTGCGATATCCCGGTGGTAACTTTGTCGCTACGTATCACTGGCAAGATGGTGTTGGTCCCCGAGAGAAGAGACCTGCTAGGTGAGTTTTATACTGAGGTTCATGAGAGGGAACAAGGGCTAATCGATGGTAGACCTGAGCTTGCTTGGATTGGTACTGAGAGCAATGAGTTTGGTACGGATGAGTTTTTGAAGTGGTGTGAGGTTGTCGGCACTGAGCCTTACTTATGCCTCAACTTTGGAACTGGCACTCTCGACGAAGGTTTGTCTCACTATAACTGAGTCTTTGGGATCAAATCTAACATATACAGCCCTCGGATGGGTCGAGTACTGCAACTCCGACCGCCCCAGCTACTACGCCAATCTCCGTCGTCAAAACGGCCGCGAGAAGCCTTACAACGTAAACTCCCTTGCTCACCCTCTCATCTCACTCACTGACATTCTGTATAGGTCAAGTACTGGGCTCTCGGAAACGAAATGTGGGGACCATGGCAAGTCGGCCAAATGACAAAGGAAGATTACGCAAAGAAAGCCTATCAATGGGCAAAGGCCATCAAGCTTCTCGATCCCAGCGTCACCCTCATCCTCTGCGGCGAGACAGGACACAGTACCTGGGACTCGTATGTTATCAAGGAGTGCATCAAGTTTGACATGCACGGCCTGGGAGGCAGCACCACTGCCAGTCTGATCGATCAGCACAGTATTCACATCTACACTGCTAGCTCGGATCATTACAAGAACGCTACTGGTAAGTCACACTCTAGGATTTTGATAAAGGGATACTAATAGTTACAGCCCCTCGATCTGCTGAGAGAGCCATCGAAATCACAGCCGGCCTCATCGATCTCGCCCGTATCGAAAACAACGTCCCTCACACCGTCCCCCGTCAAAAGATCTGCTTCGACGAGTGGAATGTCTGGGATCCCGAACGCGCCCCCGGTGAAGAGGGCGCTGAGGAGAAGTACAATCTCTCCGACGCCCTGGCCGTCGCCATCTGGCTCAACGTCTTCGTCCGCCAGTCCAAGCACGTCGGCATGGCCAATATCGCCCAAAGTGTAAACGTCATTTCTCCCCTAATGACCACCAAGGACGGTCTTCTCAAGCAGCCTACCTGGTGGTCTCTTCTTCTGTACAGCAAGTACATGCGCGGCTCCACGATCGCCGTCAACGTGTGTGGTGGTGAGTATCTAGGTGACACACATCCCAAGTGGATTCGCGGCACTATCGAGACACCTTGGTTGGACGTCAGTGCGGCGTTGGATAAGGACGGCACTGTAAACCTTGCTGTGGTGAATATCCATGAGGAGAAGGACTTTGAGACCGAGTTGAAGGGATTGGCTGGAAAGGATGTTGAGGTGCATAGTGTTAGCGGAAAGGATGTCAAGGTTGTTAACACAGCAGAGAAGGAGGAGGTTGGTATTAAGGAGTCCAAGTGGAATGGCGAGGGCTTGTTTACGTTCCCCAAGCACTCTTTTACTCTGTTGCGGTTCAAGCAGTAGAGGGTTTAGAATTGCGTTAGAAAAAGATAGACATAGATGTCTAGATGCAAGTCATGATTTATTGCACATACCACAGGAATAACATTGAGATTCTCATGTGTCAATATCTGTTCATAAATCATGTAGGTAGCCCTATCCTGTCAGCCCTTCAATCTGATCTTTCCATTGCATAAACAAACCCCATCCAAACTCCTACCCAGCAAGTAACTCCGTAGCAAACTCCCTAATCGCCCCTCTCAACTCCTCCAAAACACCCTCCTCATGCCAAAAGTGTCCCGCCGTCTCAATCTCAACAGCCCTAAACCCAGAGTCCATCTTCTCTCGCAACTTCGCAGTCCAAGATCTAAATCTCGACGCAGCCGTAAACCCATCTTCGTCTCCATAGATCACCAACGTCGGATTCCGTACCAACTTCTCCTCCGCTGCCACGTCGTGAGGATCCTTGTGCTTTGCTAGCGCTGATGGGATGAGAGACAGTGTAAGTGCATGCATGATTATGCCTTGCGGTGGTGAGATCATGAGGTAAGCTGGTCGCGGTATGGTGAGATCTGTTATCCTGGGGAGTGACTCTCCTGGTTGAGGCTGTTCAGGTATTGGTGGCGGATGCGTCTGCGAGACATTTCGGGAATGTCTTCCCACTCGGGTCCTGGCAATGAAATCATGAACACCCCGTCGAAACCTCTCATCATCCAACGAAAAGCTCCTTCTCGCGCTGGAATGGCTTCGTCGGGGACTTCCACTTTCATCACCACCGACTCTGACACCACGCTTACTCCTCCCCCTCGCTGACCCCTCCATCATAGCAGACCGAGTACTTGACAGGATCACATTTTGCTGCTCTGCCAAATGCGCAGCCCTTAGACGAACTTCCGCAGCATCCGAACCCGCAATTGGAGAAATGAACGGTTGAAGAATCGCATCGAGCGGGGGTATTCTGCTCGTTACGAAACCGCCGTACGAGTACCCTCCCATAAGCAAAATAGGTCGAATCCGAGGCGCTGAAGTGATAGCGGCGTCTAAACTAATCGGCACGTCTGGGTTCGTCGGCGTCACAGGTTCGCTTTGTAGAACGCTTTCGAGGTGTGGTTTGAAGGGATCGAGGTAATGAACGTAGTGTAGAACAAAAGCTACAACGGTCGCATAATCGTCTCGTTCAGGTTTCGAAGTCCACGAAGTCCGTCCCGCGGATCCATGCGCACCTCTATACCCATTAGCACTCTACTTCTTCTGCAATTCACAAAACATACCGAAAGTTAAACGTCGCTACCAGAAAGCCCTTCCGTAGCAATTGCGCCGCCGCAGCGCCTACAACAGGATCATCATAGCATCCTCCCATAGGCGCATACGGATGAGCAACCACAGCGGCATGTTTCAGCCATTTGGGCGCTTCTGGGTTCGCGGACAGTGAGAGAGGATGGTAGATGCGACAATCTAGAGGAGTTCCATCGTTGATGCTAGGGAGCGTGAGAGTAATTGTTGGTTCTGGAAGCATTGTGTTCGTGTCATGACATGTTGAGTTAAGTTGGATTGAAGCTGAAGAAATAAGCAGGAAATAAGAGATGGAGATGGGAAAGATGACATGGGATTGTGGAGGAAATACGTCAAATCCTGGGGAAAGCTCGGAGCACGGACGCGGGATACAGCCGAGATCCGGAAGATGGCAGTGCTACGTAATTTTGCTTGGCGAACAATTACTTTTAAGATCTGCTAGAAGAGCGTCATTATTGGATACAGTCTTTAAAGTTATGGTGTTATCTTGTTGAATTCAACTGAACCTGATAGGACACCGAAGAGCAATGGGCAGCTCCAAGACTGTGGAGATAGACTCAAACTCAATTGAGTTGAAGGTTCACAAACAAAAAACATAATATTATACTCATATCTATGCATCTATATCAACATGACATTCTCTATTGAGCCTTCTTCTCTCCAGCATCCTTGGCCCTCTGTCTCCTCCTCTTAATCCACCCTCTAAGCTCATTAATAAGTCCCATCACCAGCGGCACACCCACTGGTCCAAGAAGCGGCAAGTAAACCGCAATCTTATGCTCATCAGGGAAATACAACTGTCCAACCATACTCTTCTCAAAGAACGCCCTTTCTGCTTCCTCCTCGGCGATTCTAGCGTGAAGAAGTCCAGAAGGAGCGCCGAGGCTGGCACATGCTTGTTGGAGGTGCTCCATGCTGGAAGAGACACCATCAGCGACGCTGCGAGGAATCGAAATGGAAGGTAGGGCAAGGGATAGTCTGGCTAATGAGCCCAATGTTGATGAAGCGCGAAGAAGAAGATCTGCTGAGCGGATACGGGATAGTGTAGATAGTCTCAGAGGCAGGGATCCTGATTGAGGAGTACCCAAGAGCGACAACAAATGTCCAGTGAAAGTCAGCATCGGTTGCTTCAACGTCTCACTAGACACATGTGTCGTTGTCTCGGGAAGACTGAGAAGGTACACACTGCCCCATTGAGGGAACATCCACGACTGAGCTGTCTCAGCCTCCGAATCCAGGCCAATTTTCTGGTCACCAATGTAGATAACAAAGTTGACAGTGGGGGCCCCAGCAATTGAAGGTGACAAAGGCCACTCAGCAGCATTGATGAACGATGCGAGATCCTCCTTGCTCAATACCTGGGATTGAGCACCGGGTGTCGCATAGAGCTGTACCTGGCTATCAATTGTAAAGTTGTGAATAGGGCCCAGTACATCGAGCATAGGCTTCATGTATTCCTCGATCGCATTTTCGATATCCCAAGTACTGGGTGTAGCGCCAGCGGTGAACAGCGAGAAGGTGAGGTGGTAGGTAGGCGAGTATCGTAGTGATCGAGTGGTTCGCTTGGACAGCATATCGGTGATCTCGGGGGTAAGGCCTTGAGGCTTCGCATCGGGGGCGGAAGACGTCGAAAGGAGGTAGGAAATGATGGATTGTTCTTCTCGGAAGGTAGATTGAAGCTCGTTGGCGATGTAGGTTGCAAGTGCTGAGGAAGACGATGAAGCGGATTGGACTGCATTCGAAGGATATGCGATGTTGAGAATGGCCGAGTCGGGGTCAAGAGAGGCAGAGTTGCTCTCACCAGGCGCAAGTTGAATCGTTAGAGCAACGTGCGATTCGTCGTCGGCAGCAGGTGATGGCGAAGCGCCGCCCTTGGGAGCGAGTTGAAGTCGGAGGTGGTGACCAGAGAAGTCATTATGATCATCGAGAGCGTGCTGAGTCAAACGCACGAGATTCTGCGCTTCGTTATCCTGCAGCGCATCGGCCTTGACAGAGATCTGTAGAGGAAACACAGGACGACAAGCCTAACGACATTAGCACTGGAGTAACCCACCCAATCTTTCAATCTCACCTTTCCCTCAGCCCATTGCATCATGCCATCGAGTGGCAGATTCGCGCGATAAATCGTCGTAGTCTTCCACCATATCGGCACACCAAGACAGAGGACAAGAAGCCAAAAGGAGATGACGATGCGGGTTCTTCTTGAAGCGTCGGAGGGTTTCTCGGGTGGTGGCTCAAGAGTCTGAGGCGCCGCAGAAGGATCTTTGACGTCGCTGGGCGCCATCTTGTCGTCGGACATATTGTTTCGGCGGGGGAGTTTGAACGATTGCTCTTATCAAAGCTCCCTGTCGCTTCGATGGTCCCGTCTTGGTGGAGGGATGGAGCTTAGACTAGCTTAGACACGACATCACGATATCACGTGAGGGCGGGGAGTGTAAGCGCCGATGCCGATGGACATGTTAAGCTGAGCTTTGAGCCATCAAACTTGATGATGGTTGTTGTCTTTTGTTGTTGATAAATATCTCGTAAATATTCATTGAAATGCGGTTGATCTAGCTATCTTATCTTGGTGTCAGTAAAAAGACTGTTGAGTTTATTGTCGCAGTGACAAAGTTTATGTGTTCGTGTGCTCTCCTACAGCTCGTGGCGCTAAAAAGGCATCAATTGAGTTATAACGGTACATGAACCTAAAGTTTTTACAGCCATTCAATGCCTGCATTAGAATAGATCAGTCATTGTCCCATCACCGAGCATGCCTGCTCTGTAATTGCACCACAGAAGGAAGGCTTATGACTTCAATCATGGAATTCTTCAACAAGAACCTAACCTGCACTAATTTCACACGATGATACTCTATCAAGGTACACTCTAAAATTCGAGAATCACCTCCTCATCTGATCTAGTTCAGCCCTGTAGGAAGGATGACTGCATCTGAGATCCAATTCAGATCGTCAGGAACCATCAGCACTTTTGTCATCTGCTTCTTTCTACCCTGGAACTACAAGCATGAGTACCATACCTAGTCAATTGTTTCCCCATTTCTTGGCGTCCAGGTTCGTTTCCAGAAGCCGAGGAAGCATCTGACAGTCGGCGATCAACATGACTTCTAAGCCATGTTGAATGATTTGCTTACGCGTATGTCTTTGACCTTAGACCCTTGGCGTTGAATACAAGCATCATTGTATCACAAGAGTGTCATTCTTTCCATGATTCGCAACCAAGAAATTTGAGTCTAATTGCTCGCATAAATCCGCTCGGCACTTCCCAATAGTGGGGAGCTCTGGGCTGTCGTCACTTATCGCTATCAGCTCATATAGACCCACGTCACTGACCAGACAGCCCATCTCTCCCTTCCTTTCTTCTTCCTCTCAAACCTCAACAATGCCTAGTAAGTTCTCTATACCTACCAGCACCTTATTGCTTTCTAACTCTCTCAGTCCCTCTAGCGATAAGCGTTCCCGTGATCACGGCGGTCCTAGCCTACCTGGGTACCAAAGCCCACACATGGTACGACCTATTCCTCCTGCGCTGCGTCACCTTCGGCGCATCACGCATGTACTACCGCGAATGGACCGACCGTCTAAATCTTTATTATCTTCTCGAAAATATCGCTACGAAGCCGTCTACAGCTGATCGCGCGCTGCTTATCTTTGAAGGCAAGCGTCTTTCTTACAAAGATGTCTACGAACAAGTCCTAAAGTACGGACAGTGGCTTAAGAAAGAAGCTGGTGTAAAAAAGGGAGATATTGTGGCGCTGGACTTTCAAAATTCGGATACGTACATCTTTCTCTGGTTGGGTCTTTGGAGTATTGGTGCGAAACCGGCTTTTATCAACTATAACCTGTCCGGTGCGTCATTGGCGCATTGTATAAAGGCTGCTACGACCAAGCTATGTATCGTGGATCCGAATGTTGAGGAGAATGTCAGTCAGAGCGTGAAAGATGAGCTGAAGGATGTTCGCTTCCTTGTTCATACACCAGAGGTCGAGGCGCAAGTCGCTTCTATGGAGGCTGTTCGGGTACCAGACTCTGAGCGATCTGAGAAGAGCCTTTCTGCTATGGCTATCCTAATCTACACCTCCGGAACGACCGGTATGCCCAAGGCAGCTATCGTGTCATGGGGAAAATTGATCGTTGCTGGTTCAATGGCTGAACAAATGCTCGACCGATCAAAAGGTGACATTATGTACTCTGTAAGTATGCACCCTGCGCCTCTCATACACTGCTAACCAATTAGTCAATGCCTCTTTACCACTCCTCCGCAACAATCTTCTCTTTCAGCGCAACACTCCTCTCAGGAAGCACCCAAGCCCTCGGTCGCAAATTCTCCACAAGAAACTTCTGGAACGAAGTCCGCGCCTCAGGCGCAACATCCATCCTCTACGTCGGCGAGACTCTTCGCTATCTACTCTCTGCACCACCCCAATACGATCCCGAAACAGGTGAATGTCTCGACAAGAAGCACAATGTCAAAGTCGCTTTCGGCAATGGTTTACGACCCGACATCTGGAACGAGTTCAAGGAACGCTTCGGCATTGAAGGAATCTGCGAATTCTACGCTGCTACAGAAGGAACATTTGCGACATTCAACCTCAGCAAGAATGACTTTGCCGCTGGTGCTATTGGCCGCAACGGCTGGATCTACAGTCTTATCCTGAGTCAATCCGTCGCTCTCGTGGAAGTAGACTGGGACACCGATCTTCCCAAACGCAATCCCAGTACAGGAAGATGCTACAAAGCACGCAGCGGCGAACCAGGCGAGATGCTCTTCCGTCTGCCCTCCAACAACCCCTACGGTCGTTTCCAAGGCTACTACGGCAACCGCGCCGCGACAGAAGCCAAAGTCCTTCGCGACGTATTCAGCAAAGGCGACATGTGGTTCCGAACAGGCGACGTCATGCGCTGGGACAGCCAAGGCCGTGTTTATTTCCACGATCGCATCGGCGACACATTCCGCTGGAAAGGAGAGAACGTATCTACCGCCGAAGTAAGCGAGGCAATGTGCAAGCACGACAGCGTCAAGGAGGCCAACGTCTACGGTGTAAGTCTACCGCATCACGATGGACGAGCAGGTTGTGCATCAGTACATCTTGCATCTGATCCCACACCTAAAATAATGCAGGACATCGCAACGCATGTGCGCAATGAGTTGCCCAAGTATGCTAGACCTTTGTTCCTCCGAATTGCTACTGAGCTTGGCGGAGGACAAATCACGGGCACAATGAAGCAGCAGAAGCACGCTCTACGAGAGGCCGGCGTTGATCCTGCCAAGAAGGAGCTTGGCGAGGTATATTGGCTCAAGGATGAGGGTTATGTCCCGTTTACGGAGAAAGACTGGAATGAGATGAACGGCGGCAAGGTAAAGTTGTAGAACACCTATAGTGAGTGATATGTATATAATTGACAGGATACCCATGAACATGATATATTCGCATAGTTTAAGCTTGTTTCAACGTACACTATAATTCATGCCAGTCGCCAAGTTATTTGGTAGTCTCGTTGAAGAATGACTATTGACGAATGAATTCATCCATAGACGTGGTGATATGATATGCTATGTAAATGGTGATATGTCCATCAATGCTTCATGTACGCTCCAACTAAATCCTCCTCTTCTACATAGTCCGTGACTGGTTTCATTACACGTCACAATATTTTAGTAAAAGTCCATCCACAAATGCTCTCCTCCAATGAATGACCTCAAGGTGGTCGTGTTTGATCAACTCATGATCCCGCTATACCTAAACCAACACGTTGCTGGCCTTGGCCGCCCTGGTAGCTTTGACTCGTGCCATTTCCTCCAGGCGCTGTACCAGTTCGTTCCCTCATCCTTCGGCCCTCCATGAGCCCACGCAGTCCTCGCTTCTGCAGTCCAATCACGCTGCTGAGCTCGCCGTTCCATACATAGTTGTCGCGCTCACTGCCTCCAATCTCGGATGAGCTCCATTCCGATCCGCTCTGACTCGTCGTCGCAGATAATTCGTCGCTTGAAGGTCGGTTGAATTGCTGTACGTTCGTGTTGAGTGATAGACCCTCAGTTCGAGTCGCCAGATCCGACGAGTAGCCATCGCCACCAGTTTGACCCAAGGAAAAGTCGGATGTGGCTGTAGGCGAGCCGACAGGGTCCAGGGTTCCGACAAAGAAATTGGGGTTGAGAGATCCATCAATACCTCGGCCGCCACCAGCTGCCATAGCTGTCGCATTGAACACAGCGGCGGCATTTCGGCTGTCGAGTAAGGAGTGGAGTCGCTCAACTACAGCTTCTAGTAGTCCATCAATGCGGTAGGGTCGAGCAATTTGCAAAAGCGAGCAAAGAATCTGAGGTGTACAAAGAGGCGACGTCGGTGGGGGCAAAGAGCTTGTGTAAAGGAAGTGGAGCAATGCCTGAATAGTAAGGTAAGTGTGAGGGAGGTAAAGGCATCGTGGTCGTGAGTTTGGTGGTAGTGAGTGAGGCGTAGGTGCCGCATTGATATTCGATGGGTTTGCTTCGTGACCCATGGCGCCCGTTGAGATACTTGAAGCTGCAGTGCTTGGTGGAATGCCAGAAGAGCCCAGGGATGAGCCCATGGTGCTCATCATTGATGAACTATCTGCGCCTCTCGTGTTGGGTGTGATGGTTATGGCCGATGCGCGCAACGGGTTGCTGGAAAGACCTGACCTGAGAGTTACGGCGTCACTCCCGTCTTGTGTCGCTGTTCCCTCGCGGAGCAGTTGCACAAAGTAAGGACCCCATCGCCGTCCAACGATTCTTGAATTGACAGGGATCCGCTCGCCTCCAATGCAAAGAATATCCATATCTGCAAGTTCCCGTATAGCGAATGCTTTCTCTCCGAGCTCCTCGCTGGCCCTCGAATGATATCGACCACCCGCTGTGCACCCAGCTTTGCGCGCCAAGCTCAAGCCAGGCCCAGCGTAGGGGCTGCTGGCTGAGATGAAACCGGAGAGGGGGCTTGTCTTCCGGGGATTGTCGTAAAAGCCGAATGCCTCGAGCTCAACCATGCACACATTAGAAAAGTTGATACGTCGATGATTATAGTCATCAACGAGACTTCTTTTCCGGTTGCCCAGGATCACGAATGTGTTTCGGCGGTTCCATAAAACTCCACGATTCCAGCTGCCCTGGCTGAATACACTTCCTCCAGCATCGATACGGCTCCACGTAAGTGTTCGCAAATCAAGAGCCCAAAGCGCGTACTCTTGTCGAGATGAAGTGAGATAAGTTCCGCTGACAACAAAATGCGTATCGATAACTCCACCGTTCGGGAATCTAAGTCCGGGTGGTGAGTAGTTACCAGACATGGGTCTCTCTGTGAGAGTACCATCCGGTGACCGAATTTGTAGCTCCAACTTAACGTCCAAGAAATTATAATTGCAGTAAATCAGCATTGATGCACCTGGTTCGCGCGCTTCTTGGCTGATACCTCCATCTTGGCGCATTCCGTTTGACTGCTGTTGTCGGCCGAGCTTGGAAGCCACTGAAGGAGGTAGAGGGGCAGTGACGCTCCTATACGCGCCCCAGCTCTTGTTCAGAGGCTGTGTCGACGTCCATTTGAGACTTCGCAAGTTGAAAACGCTGATTTGTTCAATGTAATTGTTTCTGCCGTCTTGCCCACCAACAATCACCATTTCAGCACCTCCAGACCCGTCAATATTAATGCCAATTCGTCCCTCATTATTGCCGGTCGAAGGATTATGTTGTAAAGCAGAAAGAGGTGCACGATGCGAAGAGAATGAGGCGGCAGAGGGTAAGATGCAGGCACAGTGGGCGTATCGGCCCTGTGGGGGGTCCTGCGTCGGGATAAAAGTCCAGACTTTGGTGTTGACGTCGTAAATGTAAATGTCGGACATGACAGTGATTTCAGGTTGCTGTGCATCGGCACCGGGAGGTTGGTTTGGGGCAGGTGACATGCCTCCGTAGCAGACCATCTTTGTGTCGCCCAGTGCGCACATGGAATGGAAGTATCTCGGAGGGGGGATGTCGCCTGTCGTTTCCAATTTCGTCCAGTGTCGTCGAATAAGGTCCAACTCGTACATATCTGATGTCAGAGGAGCAGGACGACTCCTAGATAAAATCCTTCCTCCAAATACATAGAGCTTATCTCCTAAGATGGTGGTTGTGGCTCCAACAAGCGCATGGGGTTCGCGTCCGGTCGTTCGGTGAACATTGCACATGAGGCCAGAAAGATGCGTGGAAGGTCCGCTGCTGGAAGGTCCACCCACGGGTTGGGCTGGGCGTTGCGCGACATTTGGCGATGGCCCAGCTGAAGTTGAGGTACTCCTGGGCTTTAGGTCGTTGTTCGGATCCTGAGAGTCATACCTGGCACTTGACACGCTGCTCATGCTATTGTTGGTTTCATGGCCACCGTACGGGTGCGATTGCGCAGCAGAGGCAGATTCCATAGTGCTTGGTCGGCTATCGAGGTAGCTATACCCTTCTGGCTTCGGTGGTGGTGTTGGTAAAGGTGATGTTGAGGGAGATGGGTCGGGGAAACACAAATCTGTGATCTCCCCTTCTGGCACACTAGGTAGATTGGGGGAATTCGAGTCGTGCGGGGATATCGAATCTCGGCAAGGAGGCGACTTCGGTAGAGGTTTCGCTAGACTGTATTGAAGCGTCAAGTTTCTAACATGCTGAGGGTTTTGCGTCTCGATATTTGGCGGAACACTTGAAGTAGAGGAATGCGCAGAGTGCAGACTATTGGACGAGCTTTTTAAATTCAGTCGCGAGGGGCTTCGAGAAAGCTTGACAGATGGTAGTTTTCGGATACCTCGATAGACGCCAGCGAGGATATCGGGGGTATATCGACCGGTTGGTTTATCGTCGACGGTGATTTCAGAAAAGCGAGAGGTGTTTTCGATATTTCCTACTGAACCCTTACGGGAAGTTAGTTCTGGAGTGTCTTCCATTGTGCTCGACTTGAAGCTGCGTATGGCACAGCATGAGACGACAGATATCTGGACAAAGTAACAAAGAGCATGTAATAGATGGCGGGGAAGAGGAAAGGAGCTTGCACAAGTGGCTAACCAAATAGGAAGCAAAAGCAACAAGATAACCAGCGAGACGGGAGAGCCAAGCTGGATATGTCCGAGAGGTTGCGCTGGAGATCGTGAGTGCGATCCGGTGAGGACAGGGGCGTCACCGCCAAAGATGGGTCAAGGACAGGGCAGGTTGGGCAGGGTCAGGTAGGGTTAATTAGCGAGGGGGAGACGAACAAAGGGCTCCAAGGCTGATGGAAGTTATGGAAGGGCTGAAGCTGGAGTCGTCAACCAGCAGGCGGGAGAACGGAAGAGTCGACGGTCGCGGGGGAAGAGGCTCCGTCTGGAGACAGGACCGAGATGGATGACCCGAAGGAGGATAAGAACGACAGGGACGGGGCGGGACGGAGAAGTGAACAAGGGGGGTTTCGAGAAAAGGGCCACGCGGTGGAGAGAGAACAAAAACAGGGCCTGACACAGTGACGAGGTGAATTGGCGGGACAGCGTATGCAGCACGTACTGTATGTGATGTTTTACTGCAAGGGAATGAGCAGCCAAGATTGATCGTCGCGGAGGAGGATAACGAACGATGCAAGGTCTAAGGAGGTTGGGAGGAGAAATGTAGGCAGGACACAGTAGCTTCGTCCAATGTCAGCGCTGTGTCCCTTTTTTCCCGCTGTGCTAGTGACTAAACCGACATATGCCAGGAACGGAACAGCACAGCACAGCACAATCACAGCAATCACAACGCACAGCGGCAACCAAGCGAAGGCGCACGACTGTGGACGTGAAGGGATTAGGGATGGATTGGATCCAATTCGATTGGATTGAGCCAATACGATGGCATATCCTGGTGAAGAAGTGACAGGGTTAGGTAGACGATGGACAGTCTGGCAGCTGAAGACGCACGGGCCAAGACGGGCACCAAAAGTTAGGGAGCAGCACACCTATTTTGTTTCTATCGATGGACATATGTGATCGCACTGGGTGTACTGTATAGAATATAATTGTTATCAATTTTCTGAGCATTTTGATCATCCAATTATATTTTGTCTTCGACAACTGATCATCCGAGCAAAGACAAACGTTCCTTTCGACGGTAGACCAGATGGATCCCTGATCCCCTAAACTACCAAAGTCTATTAGCGCTCCTGACACTTTAGTCTACCCTGGATTGGACGGCTTGGTTTCGGATAGAGTAAAGCCCTGCAGGGGCAACCCTCGATTCAACCTATCCAATGCGATACCACACCACAAAGCTTCTGGAAAGAACCCTGAAGGGGCCGCCCGGGTGGGATCGACTAAGTTCGACTTATGACGACAAAGGGGCCGTGTTTCAGGAACCCATGAATGAGAAAAAAATCCGGTAGTTAAAGGAGAATGCTGGCTCCATACCAAAAGTAACCAAAAGAATAACGCGTGATATATACGTATTGGCACCTATTGTATCTAAGAACTTCCGCGGATTCTAGATGACAGTGACCTCGGACGGAAAGATACTCAACTGCGGCACAATTCTGATCAGATGCTTACTACTAAGCGCTAATTTAAGCCTCAGGAGAAACAACCCAGGATGAACCCTCTCTCCGGTGCCTCGTACATGCAGGTCCCCTCACAAAAAAACAAAATGATCAAACCAAAACATTCACCGAAACAAAAAAAGCCAGATTATTCATTAAGCCAAGATATTAAATCGTGGTATTATTATTAGTATCCTTGCTATATGTAATGCAAAGTCAGGACGATACCTGAACCCACTCGCTATATCTCCCATGGCGGCCGACCAATCCAATCGCCGTCGGGGTTCCTCCTGACAGCGCCCGCCCTTAGCC